>VYZQ01065177.1:49598-117407 GCA_013400655.1 Mystacornis crossleyi | reverse complement strand
TACTAAAACAGGAACTATTTTTTCATTTTATTATTATTTTATTATTGTTACCTGAAAAGAGAGACTTATAAAGAGAGACTTATAAAACATTATATATACATAAATTCCTAGTAAATCACAGGAAACAGTTGCCCATGAAACTTTATACCCAGATTTCAGATTTGCTTGGATATGAGCCCTGCTACCTGTATGTGAAACACGCTTCAGAGCAGTCATCAAATGGCACTGATAAGTAGTAGTAGGGCATGGAAACGAAAGCAAGAGGGCTGCCAGCCTGCCTGGAGATACTGGCATTAGGATCCGTCTTGCTTTGTCATATTCATTAACAATAGGAAGCAGGATGACTAAATGGACCTCAGTGGGATTCTCATATTTCAGAAGGATGGATAGAGTGGGGCCAGCTATGAGAAATGTATATAGGTTGTGTGATGAAGGATTACTCTGACATCACTGAGACATGAGCCCTGCTCCCCTCTCTGGCTGGGAGAGCCAGAGTCCTTCAGTAATTACTGGGAGATCAGCTCTCCCCCATCCTGCACCCTGGGAATTGACTGCGGGAACTGAGTGTAAAGAGACAGAAAATGACTTTTTTTTCAGGAAGTTAATTTACATCAGAACTGATTTTTAATTAGAAAAATAATAATTAATACCAAAAAAATAGACATTATTTAATTGTGTTCTTTATCTATGTAGAATTAACATACATTTTAAGACTACAGGTTTTGATTAAAGATTTTCATGAAGGTTGTACAGATCTGGAGAGGCTTCCTAAGTAAGACTAGCAGTGAGCATAAAACACAGATAATTTCATAATTTAAGCATCTGGATGAATACAAAATTTAACTAATTCTAGGGAAGCTTATTTTAATTATGAATATTTCACTGAATTAGTTTATACTTTTGGTTGTTGTTTTTCCGATGATGTTTTGCTCCCTTAAGCCTTCAGACATATATAATTTATGAATATGTTTTCACCATTTATATTCACTTTGCACACATGTAAATTGCTAGCTCTGGTAAAATCTATTGTGAAATGATAGTTTAGGTTTCATTTTCTTTACCTGCAAAGTGTAACCATTAATTTCACTGTAAAAGAAGTAAAATGATTGCTCACTAAATAAGACCCACAAATATCTCGATGATTCTTAAACATTTTCTAACTGGAAAGCTGCATTTTTTACATCCTCTCCACAAATACAAAGAAGTAACAATTTAATTTAAATATTCAAGTACCTCAACATGAGATGAAAAATGTGACTGAGTGACTGAGTGACTGAGAAACATCACCCATAATTTAGAATTATTTTTGTAGTGAAAAGTTGTCCTTTCTATTCAGAGGAAAAATATTTACTAAGAGATTGAAATAATATTGCTCTCATAAAACTAAAAGCTCTCACTTCTGGCATCTCACATAATTCCAACTTTGAGACTGATGCCAAGAAAGGTATTGTTTGTCTTGATCAAATGGAAATGATCAAAATACCACATTCAATTCTGAATCTTATAGAAATCTCATAAAACTACAATCTCAGCTCATGAAATTGAGGCTGGCAATTTCATACTATTCAGCAACCCCAGTACAGCAAGGTAAATGCTCAGGTGCCAAACTTAAAACATTTCAAGGTTTTTCAGCAGGTAAACGTTTTAACAGAAATAAAGCCAGGGCGTCTGTGCCGTATCGCTACAAAGAACTCAGGTGCAGATGAGCTTCCAGGGTTATTGATGGTTGATGGCCAGGTGCTGCCTTTGCAAGTGTAAGCTACAAACTGTTCTTCCCCATTCCCAACCCCCTGGGAATGTGCCCACAAAGCCAGGGAGCACCGCAGTAATGCCTCTTTGCACGCTGGTGCTGCGTCCTGGGAGAACACGGGCTGGTTTACACACCAGAGGGGAACTCCTGCTGGCTCAAATCTCCTCTGCAGCGTCAGGGACTAGCTCTGCAGAAACTGCCAACCTAGGGCCTATATATCAAGCTATCAGTTCTGACAGCCAGGTTAGGTTAATCATTAAAACTCTGCCTCTCTCCCTCTGAGGGTCTCCGGGGCTTTGTTTAATGCAGCAGACAGATGGCACTGAGGAAATTCAGGTGGTGCGTGATGAGATTTGGGGTTTTTTTAATGTGGTTGCTAGAATTTTTCAAATAGATTAAGCTCAATTGTAAATCACTCCTGTTCCCAGGCTTGGAGTCTTTATTAGCCCCCCAGTGCTTGCACCGAAGAATTGATCCTTCAGCAGCAACAGCACTTGATGGGGGAAGGCACCGCTTTTTGTTCTGACAGCACTGCACACCATCTGTTAATGCCCTGTGCAAGGAGGCAATACGGTCAAGTGTAACAGCTAAATACCCAGCAAAACCTAACCTAGTTCGTTTCACCACCCAAAATTCTTATTTCGATTTTCCTTGTTTTTCTTTAGTCAAGTACATAACCCACATAATTACTGCTCACCATCAAGACTGCTCAAGCCTTGAAGGTCACCCTGGCCTATCTGGATCTCTCCACCTAGCTTTATACAGTTTCCTTCCCTGATAGTCAGGTTTTTCTGTTGCTCCATGTCTGACAGTCTGCCAAACTAAACATAATTTTAAAACGGGAGAAAAGATAAGAAACAGGATATGAGCTCTCTCTTCTTCTGTGCAGTGTGTGAAGTATGGGTTCCCCCACTCGAGTCCAAAAAGGACAATGTATACAAATGCATCCCACAGGTAGAAACCTTCCCTGCAGCTTCAAGCTGTTGTCATAGGTGGATTCCTGCTGCCACTCATCAGCCTGTCACAGCATGGCTATTTACACTGACTGAGACGAATACAGAACTCCGTTTTAGGATGTAGATACAATAGTAAATTAAGTCTGTAGAGAAAACATGGCCAGAAAATTACGGTTCCCAAGGAGCACGATAAAAAATAACCCATCATGGGGAATAAAGAATTAAGTGTGAACATGAGCAAGTTTTATTTACAGATCAAAGATGCCCTGAAAATTCAAGAGAAGATGATGAACTGAAAGATTTAAGATTTCTGGGAGCAAAATTCATTTTCCCCCAAAGACACCAGCTGAAATGAGATTTCATCCTTCCATGTGAAGGTCTTATTTTCAGAAGCATTTTACCAATCAGTGATGTAACATTATTGAGTTGGTTTGAAATTTTCTACTCATTTTTTACAAGAATTCTATAAACTCTTACCTCTTTGCAAATGATGTTTCTTTGTTTCAAACTAGAAAAATTCAATCCAAACCATGTTATTTCACTATAAAATAAGCCTCATCAGTGTATTGCATTTGAGTACGTGCATTCATAAGAGAAAGCCAGTGGCTACAATCCCAGTTTAGAAACAAAATTCACTGTAGGCAAACACTATCAGAAAGTTTGTTTTTGATGAATAGCCCAATGACAATAAAAATAATGTTTTCTGGGAAGAATACATTCTTCAGGGAAGTGTTAGAGCCAGGTACCAGTTTCTGCAATGCTTGTTTTGAATTCCAGCATGTTTTCAGGTTTGGGATTTCTTTCCCTGGTGTAAAGATTGTATCCAGGTTACCAGCTTCTGCAGTGTGTATTTTAACTTCAGGATACCAGTTTGTACAGAGTGGTTTTAATTGAAGAGAAAATTTAAGACCTGAAACTGGTTGTTTCAGATATTATACAGTTAGATTGTGTTTTTCATTACCTTTTATGTTTTAATTTGTCCTTTTTTGTTCCTATTATCTCCTGCAGGTACTGGCAAAAATTACTCCCACCTTCTGACTTTGATGGTATCCTGAGAAAAGGATAACAAAACTTAAATTTGTACTACTGAGGCTTTCTTACACAGTCTAAAGAAAACGGACATCTCCAGAAAGGTTATTGTGCTTTATATGTTTATTATTTATTTTCTGTTTTTTTAGAGAAAAACATATTTATCAATGCACTTCTTACTGACACTCTGAAATATTGAATTAGTTCAGTAAAATTTTTATGCAAAGATACAATTAAGATATTGAGGCCTATGTCTTATAAAATAAAAAGAAATCCACTGTTATGTACCTTTTTTAGCTAAGTTTTGTGAACTTGACATGTACTGAGGATAGAGATACAGATTCTTCAGTAGGTCACCAAGAACCTGATGTGCAATGAGTATTTCTTCCTCAGTTCCTGATTAATTTTACTAATAATTATTTTTGTGTCTTCCTCATTCCTTTGTGTTTGTTTCAATCTTGTTAAAAGGCTGAGATTAATTGTTGGATGAACTCAGGTGTCTCAAGAACAACCAAGTCCAACAAAACTGAAGGAAGATATGCAAACAGGCTTCAAACATAAAAGCCCGACAGGGAAAAAATAACAAAAGGAGGGAATAATCTCTCTTCACAGAGTGGACAGGACAAGAGGTATTAGGAACAATTTTCATCGGGGGCTATTTTGGTTAGAAAGTAGAAAGAAAAATACATTATTTGTGACTGTAAGATAGAGAATGCTGGATTGAATTGCTGCCAAGCAAATTATTTTAACACAGGTTAAACAAACAGCCCCAAGAAACAGACAAGTATTTCTGATGCTGCCATGGGGCAGGAGAAAGGATTAGATGATCTTTCCAAGCTGTCTAAACAAACAAAAAGCCCACATAAAAAAAAAAAAAAGGAGAATTAATTTTGTCTACAATTTCCCATGTGTTCAGAATATTTCCTTGACTAAAATTACTTAATTTTGAAGCAGACTCCTCCCTTAGGGTAGGAACAACTAACATTTCATTTTTAGCCTGACAGTGGGACAGTGGCAGAAAGCAGTCAGGTTCCAGGAGACACTGGGCTACCAGGCACGGCAAACAGTTTGCCAACAGGTTAAAGTTTACACGTGATGAGAATATAAACTGTGTTCTTTATATACAGAAGATTCACTGGCAAACACCACATGGCAATTTTATTTCTGGAACAGTGTCTTTTACAGAAGTTTGAGACCCATTAAACAGCCACTGGTTGTTTTATGTATTTTTCCCTGTCCCTCAGATGACACCAAGCCTTCAGCTGCTCTTTCTTATTGGCAGATCACATGGTTTATATGCAGAGAGAGGGAAGCCTATATGCAAAGAATAAATTGGTTTTTTGTCTGCCTCCTGTAGAACCATTTGAAGGAACTGTCTACAATTTCTGCAAAGCCTTTTAAAAAGAAATTAATAAATAAGCAGCCACATTACAGCTCTGACTTTAAATTTGTTTCTATTTTATTTTCTGCTTTTGCTCATAAAAGAAGAAAGAAACATGGGAAAATATAGGACAGTTGTCCAAAATATTTCACAAACGTCATCTAAATTTGCTTTGCTGTTGTTGTGAACTGTTCTTCACCGGCATGACTAGAGGTCAGTGGCCAGAGCCTCATCCACTTGGGAATCATGCGGTGCTTTAAACTGTAAGAGATATTACTGAAAATGTTATTTCAAATAATTTTTCTGGCCAAGACCTGAGCAGTTTCTCCCCTGCTAAGTACAGCAAGGCCAGGAAGGCCTTCTGGTTTGTTCGATGGGATGTGATTCAGTGAGAACTTTGAGAGGGATGTTCAAATTTTATCTATTTTGAAATTTATCAAATTACAGAAAAATTTTTTCATCTTTGAGTTCTCCTCTCAAGTAGAGCTGTTTTCTTCTGCTGCTCCTGCCCTTAGCAGTACTTCCTTGCTCATCTCCTCTCATATGCCCCTGTTCAGGACTCCTGTTTCTCATCTTGTACAGCCTAAATAAGTTTCTTCTCCTCAGTGTTCACTAAAGAGCAGTTTGTCCTTACTAAGAGAAATGGTCATAAAGGGCAGAGCAAGGCTTGCTATCATTTACACTGCAGAATCAACAAAAGCTTTGACAAGTCGTAATATTTTTAAAAACAAATCCCTTATCTTCCTGCATGAAATCGAAGTGAAATCTAATTGAGAACAACAATAAATGCGTGGCCATCGCAAACATTTGAAGGGTGTGCTTGATAGGTCCAAGTCTGTAAATTTTGTTCTCTTCATGGGTTATTTACAATATGAGTTTAAGAGCAGCATGAGCAGTCTGGCCCATAGGTTTCCTTTCCAGACTGCCAGCTAAGACTGGCCACAGTTTGGACACAGAGTATGCATAGAATTAGTAGGAAAATCTGAATACAAGCCATTTGTCTGTGGTCCAAGGTGTACATATTCAGTCCACAAGGGCTTGATCCATCCAAGCTGTCAATTCACGCTAAGTGGGTTTGAGATTCCTCTCTGGGAGGACAGGTGAGGTCTTTGCTGAGCAATTCTTTGCACATAAGCAATATGGTCTGAAGACAAGCCTTAGCAGCAGGCAGAGAGATGCTCTTTCCTGACTGTTTAGATGTGCCTAATACCTTCTTGGGTGAATTTATGGGAAGTTTATGTTGGAAAAATATGAATAATGCATATGTAGACATATCAAGCTATTAATCTCTTTTCCAAGTTGATTAAGACATAAATTCTATAAGGTAGTTTTTCCCTCTTTAAAGGTCAGGTTCCTGATAAACATTTTTTTTTGCAGTTTGTCCTTTTTAACAAAAATTTGAATCATAAATAACAGCAAATGTTTCAAGCTAGTGGAACCATTGATTTAAATGGAACTGTATTTATTTACAGAAAAGAGAAGAGTGAAATACACGTATTTTTAAAAATTTGCAGAAACTGCACTTGCTGGTTTGTCATACTTTTCCAGACATGTTAGCTGCAATGACTGAATTTGTGTTATCTTGAGTGGGATTGTGTTTAGACTGACAAAACTAACAGTGAAATAGCTAGCAAAAAATGAATGGAAAACCTGGACACTGAAATGATCTTTGGTTTTAAGTTTAAAAAAGAAAATGAAGGACAAATATGGTCATTACTTCTGTAGATCGAGATAATATATTGAAATCCATAGTCAGTCAAGAAGACATGATACTGCAGCACTTGGAAAATATGACATTATTTATGAAAGAGGTCATTTAAGCTAGTCACATAATGGCTACAGAAATTAATATTAATCACAAGTTGAGTTAAATGAATATTACCTATTATTAAATTATAGAGAGCTATTATCACAGTATTTGAGTGCTATTAGTGACTTTGGTCCATAAATTAAGAAAGTTTTGGGCATTATCACCTTGTAACAGATGAAGAAACTTGGGTAATTGAGGATAAGGTGCCAAAAGAGTTGATTGCTTTGTTGCCTGGACAAAAGCACTGAAGTAGGTGCTGTTCTCTGAAAGTCTGGACTCAGCAGGGATGCAAAGCAATTCAGCCTCTGGCCAGACCACCTCCAAAATCATGGTCCCACACGGCTCCACGGGAATTCATTTCCACCAACAGGGACCATGTTCATGATCCCAGGACCTGCTTGCACCTGTATTCCCAAGAGCCAGGGGTTTCTCAAGAGGCCGTGGGAGCGGGGGCAGCAGCGGTGAGCCCACGGCTGAGCGTCGTGCCCAGGCTCTGTCACCAGGCATGAGCGTGGTTAGTTGTGATCCCAGCCTCTGCATGGGCACACAGAGCTCTCCCTACAGAGCAAGGTGGGTCAGGACAGCCACTAAGAACTGCCCTCCTCTTTGTTATATGGAAATTTCCACTTGGGCCACTTACTTTGTCTATGATACCTCAATTAATTTATCTGTTAATACAACCAGGACAAACTGTCTGTAAGGGGGGACACTGCAAAGACTAATCTTCTGTGACTGGCTGCGGCCATGCTTTGTGCTCCTGTCATTTTCAGTGCCATTTACATTACTCTTTTTACTTTTCTTCACCTGTTCAGGTTCCTCCTCACTCCATCACTCATGTTCTTGATCCTCTTGTTTTCTTAAAGCTCACAAACATATGCACTGCTGAAGTCAGTGTGTGAATTAGAGTAAGGGATTGTTTTTTATGTAAAACTTCTGTGTGATGCTTAGGAATACTCAATGTAATACTAAATGTAATATTTAATGTAATACTTTGTGAAATATTAGTGTGAAACTCCCTTTCTCCAGTCGGTCGGGCACTGGGGGTGCTGTGTGTAAAGTGGGATAGTTTTGTTGTAGTATTGGAGTAATAATATTTGAATGCAAAACAGTAACAGGACAGTTTCCCATACTGTAGATTTCCCAAAGATCTGCTCTTCAAAAATCTCCAGATTTTTAAAAACAATTTGATGAGCTATCTGTTATAACTAGGTCTGTTGCTACTCAATTTGCAACATTATTTCACTGTCTATCTATCCATCCATCCGTCCATCTCTTTGTATCTGTATAAAGTAGTCACAGAATCTGGTGATGGTTGATAGATCATAAATCAGTGTCAGCTCTCAACAACTTGTGAATACAAATGTGATTAAGTTTGATACTGTGCCCATTTTTCATTTATCAGATTTCAATATACAGTTCTTCAAGTTCTGTTATCCTTTCACATTTAGTACCTTAACTTCTTGTGTATCAGCGTTCTAAAAGTCTGAAAGAAAGAAAAAGGAGAACCAGAAGAAAATAATCAGAAAAAATAAAAGAGAAAAAGGAAAAAATCTGAGAGAGCATAGAACATTTCAAATCTTGTTAAAATGCTTTCAGGCTATGAGCGTGTGTCTATATCTGTAGATAAAACAGACAAAATAATCCATGAATACTTCTGTACCACTACTAGGAAATTGCCTTTGATAGTGCCAGAAGAAGTCAGATTGTGGATGTGGATATTCACTCTCAACCTTGATTCACCTGAAACTGTACAGATAACTTCTCTTATAGACTGAAAGTGGCACAGGGAAACTCACAGTGAAAAAATGGAAAAAAAAAAATGTTGCCATCCACCTGTCAAAAATAACCTGTACATCTTTTTCCCTTTTGTCCATTATCAGATCTAATCTTTAAGTGCATGCTACTTTTTAGGGTTTATGAACTTTGGTCTCATTTTAAATACAGGTTTCATTGCAGATAATATGTCTCAACTGTTAAAAGCTGAGTATTTTGGCTACTTGGCACTCTCCCCTTCATTCATTTGCTGGTCATTGTTTAGCTTTCAAGACAGAACTAAAAGTGGATAGCCTTGACCTCTATTTTATCTTCCTTTTGCTCTCAATTCCATTGTGCATTTGTCATAGAGGCTTTTTCCCCCTTCAATTTTATTATTTTCTGTATGAGAAATAGAAAGCAAGTGAGAGCAAGAGGAAAATGGCACGGTTCTGAGCACCTGAAGAGACAGAGGAGTGGAAATTCACTGGTTAAAGGTGCCCTGCCAAGAATCTGAATTGAAGAAGCAGCAAGAGCTTTTACCCTGCCATCTATTTTGCTCCTCTGCTTTGGATTTTCCCTAGCTGGTATTTCAGGGGACTGCAGATATGTAATACTTAAATATTTCACACATAAAAATGCATTTTATCCTTCCATAACCCTAGAGAAATAAGAAGACATCTCCACTTTACACATATGGGAAACTGGATGCATACTAGGTTGTGGAATGGTGGTAGCTTGGGTGGCAGTTAAAGACTGAGGCCCGGGTTGCTTCTTATTGGCTCACAAATGGGAAGACAGAGTCTTCTGAAACATTAATATTAACAGAACCTGATGGAAAAAACGCCCCTATTCTACTCAAATTTCTGTGTTCATAGTCTTACTTTCTAGACCGGAAAGAGAACAGATGGTCTACTACCCTCAAAGCGCTCCTCACAGCTTTGGTTTTCTTTTAAAATCATGACTCTAAGCAAAGCTCCAGCATTAGATCCTAAGCCTGTCAGGAAGAGTGGCAGAGAAAGGTTTCCATTTCTCCAAGTTCAACTCCAGTGTGAGCTGATCAGGCATGTTCAGAATAGCTCATTTTCTTCATTCTTTGGAGAATCTAGGATTGGCCAAAGCACTCAGACAAGCTGAACAATTGCTTTAGGACAGAGTGGGAAATGCTTTAAAAGCCTGAGTATATTTCTTGATCACAAGCTCACAGTCATTTTCTTGCATTTGGGAACTGGCAGGGACACTGGGTATCTGCTCCAGCCTGCACAGCAAGCAATGCCTACCACCAGCTGGGATGGTGGGCATGGCTCACCTGATCAGCATCCTGCAATATCTCCACTGCTGTTGGCAGCACTGTTGCTCTTACTCTGCCCAAGACTCAGCGTTTTAAAGACTGGGTTTATTTCTTGTAACTAGAGTAACTGGGATGAGTGCAGAATCAGTGGGCTTAAATGCTCTGATGATTATGTATGAGAAAACAGGGAGGATGACCTGCTCAGCCTTTTGTTGATAGATGCTGGATGAGTTGGCCACCAGATTTGAACCCAAATTCATCAAGGAGAAACATTTTTGGGGCATGGTCTCATGCTGAAGCCCAAGATTTTTATAAGAATTAGAGAAAGAAGTTTAAGTCTTGAATTTGGCACATACAGCCCTCTAAATTTACCATGTCAGTGATCCAGACTTTAGTAATGATGTGCCTGATGGGCTTGAATCTGAATGTTGCAACAGTAGAAGACTGGACTAGTAAGACAAGATCTTGCTCTTGTCTGCAGCAGGATAATGTGGGACTTTTAGGATGCCTGATCTCATTCAGATCTCACACTGTGAATAATAACAGATAAAACATCCTGAGGCCCAGGTGAGCTAGAGCAGCAATGGGGATGCTCCCAGGTTGCCACAGAGCATGTCAACTTTAGTTCAGGATTGGGGGCAGCTCCTCTGGGCCCCATCTCGTTCACTTATAAAAATCATAGTATATTCTAGAGAAAATTCACCTCAAGGTTTTTCAACCTCATGCATACAAAATACCGGAGAATTCTTTCACTAGGCATGAAACTTCATGAAAACTCATGTAGAGGTAATGACACAGTAAAAACTTCCACCTCCTCAAAAAGTAAATGTCTAAAACAGAACCCAAGAATAACATTCTCAAAGTGCTTGTTTCTTCCCAGTAAAGGAAGTCTAAGAATGATTTGTTCAGGTAGAGGCTTTTACCTTGTGTACATTTGCATTCAATCAAATGAAGCCATCTGATATTTTCACTGTCATACTTCCAGCATGCTTTGAACGTCATGCTGCATTCATGTTTGAAATTCATAGAGTAAAATAAAAAGCACTGTTATTTTAAAGCAGGAAAACACACACACAAAACAAGTTTATAAATTCTTGAATCTCACCTACATCAGAAGAGGATTTCAGCAATGCATCAACTGAAAGTCACAGTATCATCTTCAGACTGCCCAGTTTAGGTGCCAGTGTAGCCACTGCAACTATTTCTCTCAACTGATATTTATAGAACAGACATATATATGGTCTGGCAGTGCAGCACCAAAGGAGCTGAAGGAAAAATAACTTCTAAGACATCAGAGTCATACGGCTTAAATTAGACATCTATGGGGGAACAGAGTGCATGTTACCTTATGCCATCAGTGCAATAGGCTATTTAGAGTAGTGTGTAGGCATAGGTACTTTAGGCATATATGTGAAACAACAAGAGGATTTCAACACAGCTAAGTGGTTTTCTGAATACATGTAGGATAAAATGTTTTGCTGAACTGGTATTTATTCACTTGTCAGATTTCAAGTTTCCAGCAAAAGTTGCCTAAGAAATAGCATTGTTTAAAGATACATAAATAAAAAAACATAAGCAGTGATGGAAGAAATGCTTTCTTAGCTCCTTTCCTTGTATGCCAGGTGCTGAAGTGTTTTCTTGGTATTTCCCTTAGTTGTTAGTTTTTAGCTGTTTTGGTTTATTTTTTTCTGGTTGACTTCAGATATGTCAAAATTCAAGCTGAAAGATGATCATTCGGGGAAAAGTAGAAACTACTCAAAGAATGAAAAGGAAATCTTAACCTGTCTTTCTGTGCAGTTTAATCCTAGCATTTATTTGTAAGCACTCATTTTGCTGGCCCATTCGTCTAACAGTTAACTGCTTCTGGCAAGGAATTTTTAATGTCATGTATACAAAGAGATGCAGGGGGTTAATAGCATGAATCCTAAATTACTATCCAAAGAAAGCTGTGATTATCCAAACAGCAATTTCAATTCCTAGCCAGCCTCCAAACACAAAAGACTTATAACTAAAGATATGCAACAAGAAGACATTTCTGTGCATTTAAACATTAAATGTAGAGTGCAAGAATCTTCTAGCAGTGTATGGCCTTTTTTCTCAAGAAGCCAGCACCTGCTGTCAGGGATTTAACTTTGCTCTGGTGTCTCAAGTGTGACTGCATTTATGTGTTATGAAAAACACACAAAGCTGCAAATTAGTTGCTTGGTCACTCACCTAGACAATAAAATGTACACGTGCTTGCATTAACAACCTACAGTTTTCTGGTCACTGAACACTGGCTCAAAAAAGCTTACACCCATATGTCACAATTATTGGTTTACTGTTAAGCTCCAGATGATCTGTTAAATGGCAGAAAAAATAGTGTGGGAGGACTAACACTTCTTGTTATCCTATATCTTTTGTTCCTTATAAATCTTTCGCCTTTGTTTGCAGTGGTTAACAAGGAGAACTAATCCTGACCCCTGTTTTTGTTGAGAAGAACCAAGCAGACATTTCCTCTGCCTTGTAAATTGCTTTCTAATTGCTTTCTTCCCCATAAAGTGAATATAGCTTGGACTATTTATGTCATTCTAAGAGTAAAAACTAAAATTCCCATTTTCTTTCTGTTTCGCTTACTCCGTTTTAAACAAACATACAAAAAGGCATAGATGTTTCCTGGTCTGACATTCTCACTCTCACTGCATTTTTGGAAGGGATGGGTGGTGAGAACACAAAAACCCTGACATGTCTTTTCTACTAAAAAAAAAATAAAATAAAAAAACAACAAAAACCAACCATGAAAAAACTGAACCAGTACTGAGAAGAATATGACGAAACCACTGTGCAGGTTCTGTCTTTGTCTCACCTCTCCTCCTTTACCCCAGCAAGTCCAACTTCTCCTTGGAGGTAAATAACTTCACAGCTTTAGGATTACATTCAGAAGGTGTGTGAGGTCTGGGAGGAGCAGCAGAGATGGCCAATACCCTCATGAAGCACTGGATCCACTGAGCAGTACAGACAGGCAACGAACTGGTGCAAAACCATTCCACTGACAAAGAAGCTGCAGAAGTTGCACTTTCTGGGTAAAGCTGTCTTCTTCCCTGACTGTGCAAGTCTAACGTACTTTTGAACAGTACGGGCATCTGAGCCCTTGGAGCAACTCACAGATAGTGGCAATAGGTCTACAAGCCCAATTTACATAATCTGCCCCAAGCAAGACTGCCAGCTACAGCTGGAAACAGGACACTGGCTGAAATGGTTTTTTTTGGATTTAACAGATACAGCCATTCTTATGTTTTGACTTCACTAGAGGAAAATGTATGAATCACTCCAACCTGGGAACACATTTTGCCTGGTCAGCTTCTGGAGAATACTTTTGTCAATCTAAAAGAATATTAATTCCTGAAATTTGAAAAAAAAATACAGATTATTGAATTTAGTGAAAGAGGGGCAATACTTACTGCATTATACAGAAAGATTTTAATTTGGTATGGAGACCTGGTTTCTGGCCTTGTTTTTAAGAAATATTTTGTGTTGGCCTTAGGTCAATATTTCTTATGAATATTCTCACCTATCTGTGCCGTCAAATGTAGTGAGCATGATGTAGACATTCTCAACTTAATGCAAATCCAACTTCGTAGCTTCCTGTGGTGGAGAATAGAACCATTCAGATAAATCAGATTGAATCCAGGGTCTGGATAGCCTTGTGCTGTCAACTCTGCCAAAAGGCAGATTATCTTGGGCACTGCATCAAGCTACGCTGCTTCCTGGTTCAGGCTGGCTCACACAGTATCAGCCATAAGAGGAAAATGCTGAATTTCTGCTTATGGCACCAATATGGCTTAGTCTCATAATATCTGCTTTTTTCAACAACTTTTGCTTAATGTAGCTCTTTCTGAGTGCCAAGAGACTGCATTTTGCTCACAATACGAAATAAGCTGGCAAGGAAGCCTCAGGAAGTAATTTACAGCAGGGCTAACAAACTCTTTCTGCCATCAGCAGTTGTCGTAATTGCAGGTACTTTCATCAGCAGTAGTGTTAAATGTGAATGCCATCATCAGCAATGATGGGTAGCAGCAGCAGCAGTCAGGAACACCACCAGGCAGCACCCGGCACTGCTGGCTCACTGCCACCACAGTTTCACACAACTGGGAGCACACTAATGATGCACACAGTAGTTTGGAACCCTTTGACTTGCAGTGCCATCATCAGAACTTAACTCCAGCTTCACAGCTTCTATAAAAACATCTTTTTATGTGCAGTGCTTAACAGATTGAAGTCCAATAGGGAAGAATAAGAGTACACCTTGTGTAGAATTCCACTTTTTAAATCATTAACAATTAAACTGAGTAAGAATTATATTCTTCCCCAGTTCAGCAAATAGTGTGTATTTCATACAATGTTGTAGTGGTTCAGTTCGCATCCATTACTTACTTATTTTCCTTCTGTGAGATAAGGATTAGGAGAAAGGCAAAGCAGGCTCAAAACTTTGAAGAATATAAAGAAAGCTTTATTAACAGAACTAAAAGAAAAAATAGTAAGAATCAGAATAAACCTTCAGAACACTTTTCCTCCCCCACCTCTTCTTTCTTTTCCCACTGACAACATAAAGAGACAAAACTTGGGATTTTTTCAGACAGTTTACCACCTCTATACTAGTCTTTCTTCAGTTCACATAGGGAGAGGAGTCTCTCTTCCCATGTCATGGGGATTTCTCCACAAAAAACAGTTCTCTCGCAGCTTCAATGTCACAGCCAATTTAGCTGCCTGGAAATGGAAATTTGTTCGCAATGTGAAAGTCCCTTCCCTGGTCTCACAGCTTTCTCCACAACTGCTTCCGGGGGTTCAATCTTTAGCTAATGGGGTACCACTGTAAGGATGAGCTGTTCCGAAGCAAAGGTTCTCTGTGAGAAAAGTCCGGTCACTCTTTGAATTTTTAAGAATTTATTATCTTATTAACAGAACTAAACACAACGATAAGAGGCTCGGGTTGGCTAACCGCCGTTACACAAAGCAAAGTGCGGCGCTGGGTGTGGCTCAGACAGCCTGAAACCAGACAGGGCTCGAGGGCAGTGACATTTCATTTTATACCCCCTCACAGACCTCTATCCATCACCTCCCCTAGGCCCGCCCCCTGGGACCAAGATGATAGGCTGGAGATTGAGTCAGTCCTTTCAACTGACTCTTTGCTTGCTTCCCGTTGTCTTGGGTCTTGTCATAGGTCCATTCTTCACCCAGTGATATTCTTGCCTCTATTCCTTTATGCTAAATTCTCACCCAGACTCCTCCTTCAATTACATCACTGATGTTTTACAGTGATCCAGGATACTCACACACAATACAACCACCATTAACTTTAACTATAGGGAACAGTTCAAAGAAATCCAATTACTTACAACAAATTCATTACTCTGCAACAAGCAAACAACAATCTTCAACATTCTATATCAATCACGACTCCCCTCCCCAATCAATCATCATTGCGAAAGCTAATTCCAACAATCTGTTTTTAACATTCTCTTCATCTATCTCTGGGAACAGAGGTCTTCTTCTTCTCATTAGATCACAGCTACTTCAACATTTGCTTGTTTCAGCACAGGTACCTTTGCTCATGGCTCCGATTTGAACACTCCACTCTCCCCCCACCTGCTTTTCATGAATTACAGGAGTATTCTGATGTATCATAGTCCATCACCATATCCTTACAAATGAATTTCAGCTCCTAGGTTTGAAGCATCTCCTCTTCCTCCTCTCTCTGGGCTTCGGCTCTTCCCTCTTCACTGACTTTGGTGTCTCTATGTTGTTTTCTTCACGTTCCTTCACCTTTTCCTTTTCCTCTGACTCAGGAGAGGATTGATGTCTGCAAGTTTCATCTGTTCTGGGGAATTTTTCAGTGCTGCAAGAGTTAATCTTACCTGGGCACTGGGAATTTGCCTCTCGCTGTTGGTCACGAGATCTCTGCCGGGTGGTGGCTGGAGTTCATTTCGGTGTAGAATTTCATTTGGGCGGCCACGCTGGTGTGGGGGGCTGCTCTAAGGGAGCAGAAATGGCCGAGATCTCAGCCGAGCCACGCCGCGGGCCAGTCTGGCCAGGCCACACAGAGCGGGGCCATGGCCCAGCCCCGCCGGGCTGCGCGGGCCCCCCACTTTCCTGTCCAAAAGCCGGAAGCAAGAGAGGCTCCCAGGGTTTTTTGTTCTAAAGTGTGAATTCACAGAGGCGTGTTCAGCTTTCTTAAGTGGCTTAACAGAGCTGTCAATATTCAAACTAGCCAGCTGATTGGTTTTGTTGGGTCTGGAGGAAGCTGTCAGCAGTTCTTCGCAAAGAATCACTTCGGTGGCTCGTGGATTTCTTAACTAAAAACCAAGCTATGTTAAACCATGAAAAATGTCCACTTTCTTGCTAGGAAGGATTTTTTGAATCACTGCTGTTCAGTATCCAAATGTTCAGGGAAAAAAAAAAAACATTCATCGTACTGAAATATGGAAAATCAGCACTCCTACCCTGAATTCTGAGGCTAAAACTCTAAGGCAGCCACAGAGATCTGTTATAGGTGTCTACCTGTCACATTTCAGGAGGGGAAAGCGTTGATGTAGGGCTAGTGATAGGGCCTCTGCCTGGCCCTGTAGCATGGTGTAGCACAGTTCTGCCTTGATTCTTAGAAGAACACATTTAAACAAATTAACCTCAACTAACCAGATCCCCAAACCTCCTTATAAGTTCCCAGCTAAATGTTCATGCACAACAGTGTGCAATAAATGCTGTGCACTTCTTTTTTACTGGATACTTGGTGCACCACAGATTTGCTTTCAGTTTTATACTGGAGCTGGGACTGGAAGGCCAGACCTTCCATCTTTCCAATGTGTATTCAGACTGTTGCATCCCAATGTCAGTCTTTTTTTTTTTTTTTTTCCTCAGAAGAAAAAACGATCTCTGCTTGGCCAAAAGGAAAAAAGAACTGGGCGTGGAAATTGGAGGGTACATAGCTGCCAAAAAAGTAGGGAAGACATTAGGATTCAATTAAAATAACATTGGTTCAAATAAAGAGGTCAGTCAGCTTCCAGCGCCTCCTCTTGTGTGCTCCAGAAGAATTGTGGAGAGGCAGCAGGAGCAAGATGCAGGCCTGGTCTGTGGCATAACAGGATTCTTGAGTCAATCCTTTAGGTTTTGCAGAATGCTGTATAATAAGGCTTTTTTCTTACCAGCTGGTAAGATACAGAACTTTCTGCCCTCCATCTTTGTTTTTTTCTCTCTTTTTCCTTCACTCCCTTTTTACCAGCAGAGTCCCTGACAGAGTGAGGCATCTCTGGAGCTCTGAATCCTGGCCCTACTATGTACAACTGGTCTCAGATTGTCTAATTTGTCCTCCACTCCTACAGAAATCATTCCTGGAAGATCTCTGTGCAGCCTCTTCAGATGGGAAAGTATATCATCTCCACTCGTAAGCTGTTCCAGCATTTTATTATCCCTTTATAAAGGCAATTAAAAAAAAAAATGTACCTCAGATTTGCAGTGCTGCCGTTACACCATTTTTTGCCCATTAGCTGATGTGATTATCTGACCAATGTTTTAAACATTACAAAATTGTAAATATGTTCTGACATAGTCTTTTCCTCTATGAATTAAGCAAGCCCACTTCATTCAACATTTCTTTATAAGCCACATTTTTTAAAGTCCAACAGTGTTTCCTTTCTTTCTTTCAGATCTCTTACTTCACTTTTCAAATATGGTGGTTTAGCACACTGGTGGACTCCAGCAGACAACTGATCAGTGCTGAGCAGACGGCTGCTTGCCTCCTGTGTCTTGCATTTAATACTCCTGTTAATTTGCTCTGAATGACATTTGACTGTGTTGGTTTTGGAAGGATACCACACTGTCAAGTCAGAGTTCAACTTCTGATCCATCATGGTCTCTTTCACATGTAAAGCCCTCTGCTTTCAGCTTTACACTTGCAACACATTTCTGCACACCACTGAATGTCTCTCACTGCATGAATCCTCAGCCTTTGCACTGCTTCACTGCTGCAGAAAATGGCAATCTGGCATGGGTAGATGTAGTAACATTTCAACTCTCCTTTCAACTGGATCAAATTCAGACAATGAAACTCAAAAAAAGCCTGAAAGACTCATATCCTAATAGACCTAAAATTCTCCACAATTTTTTCCCAATTCTTGTAACAGAGAAAGAATTTTATTTTAGACCTATCTGACACTTGGTTTCATCAGACTGATGTTTTCATTAGAGAAGAACATTGTTATGATGAAAAATAATACTCTAAAGGGGTGTTTTTATATCAGTCCTTTTCTGTAGTAGTTGATCATAAAAGAGAGATGAATTCAAGATCTTCATGTGAGTAACTGACAAAGTACAAGATGAAGCTTGAACCAGGTCTTCCAAATTATTTTTATTTTCACCCTTTCCAGTCCAACATTAAGATGCAAAAAGTGCACACTACTATATACAGTGGAGAAAGCTGCATATGCTCATTTCTAGACATAGCACATTGAAAAAAAATCCAACAGTAAGTTTTACCATGGACTTTGCCTTTTTTTAAAAAAGCTAAACTTTCTAGGAGCAATTTCCTATTTCAGTGAGTCTTGAGCCCTGGTTTTGCCAGGCAGGTTTAAAAATTATGCAATTGACTTTGCAGATCCTTGACTATGCAGTGGAAGTTCTGTGTCTGAGCTGAGGCTCCAGGACAGTCAGGACCCAGAGATCTACACTGAAAACCATCCAAGGTAAGTAATTCCAGCACTTCCTGGTGTCCAGGACAACCAGCTCTCCTGCTGGTGGGCCGGGCCTGGGGAGACCTTGTGGCCTCCATCCTGACACCCCAAGGGGTGAACAGCTTTGACATCATTCATACAGCAGACCTTTCAAATTAGGACCGTTTTTCCAATATTATTTAAAGGTAAATAGCACTGCAAGTTTCAGAAAATAATATCATTTCATCCAGAGACTGTGATTGGGAAGAACACAGTGCTATTTGTATCAAGTCTGAAAACATCAAGTCAGACTTGGCTTTATAAACACTCTGGGGACAGCTTTCCATCAGAACTATCAATATTTTTTTCTCCTCTTCAATACTATATATATTTCAGCAAACCAGATTTCCTGTATGGCTCATCTGGTTATAAAATTGAGAGAAATATAGAGAGGAGCCACCAAAACTGTGCTGTTACCAATCCCTCACCTCTGTGTCTTTGTCACTAGAGAATCACATCTGCAGAGAAGAGCAGATGCCCTAGATGAAGGAATGATAAATGTTCTCTGTAGAAAAGCAGAGAATGCATCTCCCTGTATCTCTGCTTTGTCCATCCAAAACTGCTCTTGGTTTGGGACCCATGAAGGTCTTTTGGTTCTCTCTATTCCTTTGGGTTTATTTCTAGTACTGAAGCTGCTGCTAAAGAGAAAACAAGATTCATTCCTGCAGCAAAGACAAACTGAGTGATGGGAGTTTTTTATACAAATAAAAGAGCTAAGCATTTCTTAGTCCTTGGCCTGAAAATGAAGAGGAACAATTATTGAAGAGGAATTATACAGAAGGGAGTCTAAGTACAGGTAATGGGTCTTTTTCTTGCCAGTATTATGTTGGCAAAAATTGAGAAATATAGGAAAAACATTAGAAGAATTGAAGAAAAGGAGAAAAGAGACAACCCTTGGGATACTGCAAATAAGCATGAAATATTGAAAAAAATCAATCCTGTAGTAGCAAGACTTTTGACTAGAGAATATACTACTGTGTGCATTGTAAACAGCTCTGAGCAGCTGTGCTGTATTTATTATAACAATGTCTTTATTGTTGGGCTGGGGCCTCTTGGGGCTGCTGGTTATGACTATGGCTCTATGGCACAGAAGTAACACCAAGAAGTCAACTCTACTATAATGTGTTTCTAATACTCTTTTTTCCACAGACACAGAAATTTCTATGCAGCAGACTCCTGGTAGTCTTCCACAGACTGAGTAACACATCACCTCTCAAAATATCTGAGTGAGTTTGGGGTGTTCTGTAATGGAGAGAAGCATTGGGTTATTTGTCCAACTATGATTTCCATGTATTCCAAAATTACTCATTTGCTAAAGATTCAGTTTCCCATCTGGAAATAAGATAATTTCTGCAGACGCCAGACTTCTGGGCAACCATCTGATACGTGTATCCCACCATACGGTTACCCATATGTAACCATGTTAATGGCAACAAAAATGAAGATGGAAACGAAAAAGTAAAACAGATAGTTGAGCTGTTCGACACTAAGGTAATTCAGTTTCCTCTTCAAAGGCAAATGAAATAGAGAGCTGTACACTTCCCATGGAAATTACAGGAAAAGCATAAACAACTGTTCAGCTAAAAAACTGAACCTGTCAATTCGGAGTCTCTAATGACTGCTTTCTATGAAAAAGTCTTGTAGATTATTAGCTCTGCTTAAAGAGGCAGTTTCAAGAACAAAGACAAACAGGGGAACAAACTCTCCCAACATATCATGCTTAAAATCTTCCAGCATCTGGTGCAAAGTTATTAAAAGCAGCTGAATAAGGTCACAGCAACTGCCACTCACAGAGACTTCCACAGCTCTCAGCCCCACTATTGTGTAAAAAGCACTGTGGGGCATTTGTCCTTGCTCTTCTTTTATTCCTCTTGAGAAGATATGCCAGGACGATAGGAGTGACCTGGGAAATCAGCAGGACTGTCCATCTGCAGCCATTCACCACTAATACAAAAATGTTGCTAGAAAAAGGAGTGCAACTTGATAGATGTGGACTCTGTACCTCTCACCCCAAGCCATGCTCACCCCGAGGTGTTCTAGGGGTGTTCTGCAAAAAGCTTGGACTGGGTGTCTCAGCCCCAGTGTCCATAACAAAGTGAACACCCCTTCAGCTCAGCTGGGAATGAGAATGGTAACAACTCTAGACAACTTGCAGGCATATCCAGTACAGCAAGGAGGTGCAAGGTGGAAGCAGAAGCACTTTATACTCAGCAAAAACTCGGGTCTTGTTTGGCTTCTAGAATAAAACTGCTTCACCGAAGTCCTGCATGATGTGTTCCACCACAGCACGTGGGTTTCATCTGCAACTCTACATCTAATGAAACTCAGCTTATAGGGTTAAGATTTTGCCACCCCATTTAGTCACTCCTGGCAATGTTGATATGAGTCTCCTTTACTCTCTGAGATTTTTCTATTTCATATAAATCTGTGACATATGTATCAATAGCATCCTTCTGAAAGGCTGTCCTCTAGTATCCTGACTTCTGTAAAGGCTCATTGGATTTTCCAGGGTTTGTTGACCATGGAAAGACATGGTCACTGAGATTTGTGGGCGTAGGTAAACACTAACACTGTACATTTAAACTGTCTCTGGTAAATAAGGTACCAAAAGCAAACTGCTACAAATAAATAATATTACCACTAAGCAATAACAGTAAGGAGGAATCATTTCCATATGCACTACATGGTTGCATTTTCATATTGACTAGACTAGTTTATGAGCTGCATGTCAACGGTTTACAAGTAGGGCTGTTTCTGTATTTAAGTGGTGTACACTACGAAATTCAGGGGATTTAAAATGCTATCTGTGTTCTGTCTCATGTACAGGGTGATAGACACCCTTAATTTGTAAGCATTAGCAAAATGAGATGCAGTTGCAGGAAATGTAATTGGATCATCTTTGTATTTTATGTCAGCATGTCTAAGTGCTGTTAAAAGATGCACAATGCATACAATGCAATCTGACAGCAAATAGAGTAGCTGTTGTAGGCATGACAAATAATAGCAGACTTC
Organism: Mystacornis crossleyi; assembly: GCA_013400655.1. Lineage (NCBI taxonomy): Eukaryota > Metazoa > Chordata > Aves > Passeriformes > Timaliidae > Mystacornis > Mystacornis crossleyi. The sequence continues at coordinate 95,685 of VYZQ01065177.1, read as the reverse complement.
ACTTTTCATTGTCATTCTTATATAGGCAATATCCAATAAACAAGGAAGCTATAACACTGCCTAGAAACTTACTGGTTTTAAAACCTTTCCTGTGTTATGTCCGTAATCACAGTTCCACTGGGGAAACATGGAAGGCTGTCTCCGCTTCCAACCAGAGAAAATCTATTTTAAACACAATCTCATCTTCAATTATAATTGAAACTTGAAATTATGCATCATGAAGTGATGTGAAAGACTCAGAGTGTGTTATATTTTTGAGCTCAATATTAGCCCATCAATAACACAAGCTAATCATTGCATGAGCTGCTATCTGCATTTTTAAGGAGCTCATTAGTGTCATCACTAGACACAGTTGTATAATTTGAAGATTACTTCTGTCTTTCTTCTGGCAACAGCATGAGTTTTCATCCCTTCATTCACGTTGTCTCCTTGCTTCAAAATAATTGACTTGAGGCAAATCAGTCCTGGGAAGATATTCCCAAGGATCACATTTCCAGCTAAGCTGTTAAAAAATAGACCATGGAAAACAATGAATCTCATGTCACAAGCTGTGCAGGTGAGAAATCCTTCAAGGTCCAAGGACTAGGCTGCTTGACAAAAAGGTGAGGAGCTGCTACTGAGTGTTGAGTGTAACAACCAACTTCCCAGATCACTCTCTCCTTTCACAGTACTTTTAGGAGCAAGAAAAAAATGAAAAAAATTACATTGCTGTATCTTGTTACATACTAGAACACACACAAGTATCAGAGTGGAAGGCACTGAAAGAGATTATAGTGTTGGCAATGTTCGCATTAAGAAGTAAGGAAGTCTCTTCAAGGAAACCTCTTTTACTAGAACTCTGTTCTAGCACACAGTTTCAAGTTTGCCACTTCCAGTAGGTTTATTTGACTTTTTTTTTTTAAATTTACTCTGTGCTTCACGAATACCTTAAAAAAAAAAAAAAAACAAAAAACAAAACAAAACAAAAAAAGTGGTCTATTTCTTTTTTTCCCCATCAAGAATATGTAAAACCCATATAAACTGGGTTTGGGTGGATTTTTTTGGCTCCCTTTTCATGACATTACCATATCTCATTCCTCCCTTTAAAATATGAAGCAAAATAAAGTCATTACTTTGTAGAGAGTGAAGGCTGGAATTCAGAAAAAGCAGAGGGAACAAGAAATTAGTAAGCTGAAAACAGCACAGAGAGCTGAAAACTGAAGTTTGTTTTGTTAATTTAGCACCTACTTTTTTTGATCAAGCATGGTCTTCCTCGAAGTGCACAACGCAACTGAAGTCCTAAATTTTTGCAGCTGATTCACGAATGCAAACATGGCATAAGACCTATGCAAGACATATATGACATTTGCAGGTCCAGTGGAAATACCTGCAAAACTATTCCTCTTCTGAGTTCACCAAAGACGTCAGGGTGCTCTCTGCTGTGTGTAATGCACATAGAGCCAAACATGCCCTTGTTCCAGTGTAGTGAGGAGCAGTCTCTTAGCAGAGGATATCTGTGCAGAGTGCTGACTGTAGTGCAACCACTAAAATATAAAAAATAAATTTTAAAAAAGTGCTTAATTTATCATATTTAATTTATGAACCTACAAATCAGATGAGCACTCAGCAGTTTGGGAGTGTTCTTCTCTTTCAAGGATGTACAGGCAAATTACACTAATTAAAACACTTGTTCCACCACAATTTTATGAGATCTTGAATGAAAAATAGAAAAGCAAGCAGGTAAGGAAAAAATACAAAGCATTTTATCTGCCTACTTTTCAAGTGCACAATGTTTTTAAATGGCAAATTTAATTTCTGAGTGCCCTTGGGACTACAAAAATTTCTGAGCCTCGCAGAAGTGAAACAGTGGTTATAAACTGGCTGGTGAAAGGCAGATCTCGAAACACCAGGCAGCTGCTTTTTATTTCAGATGTCACCAAAACCCAGACCTTTTTCATTCTGCTGATAAGTAACTAAACATTTATATATAAGAACTTACAGCAGGAATTTCAATCACCCAACCTAGTATTTACAACTAGAGTATACAACCCCTCAGTGTAGCCTACTTAAAACTGCCTGTAAGAGAATTCATTACATTCTGTGCATTAACCTCCTTCTGCCTGTTATGATTCACTCTTAGCTGTGTCTGATGGCTGTTTGTTTGTCTCTTGTATCTTAGAATCAATTCATTTTTTCTGCCTGCAATATGCACTTATTGTACAGAATAAATGTGCCCCAAACAAAAAGGTAGAAACTTAACATAGACTTAAACATTATCTATTACATAAAAGTAAGAAATGCAGTCCTGAATTGACACCTATTTTTTTTTTTTTTGTTAAAATACAGGACGGCAGAAAAGGTTCCTTCATCAGTTCTCAAAATTGGCAATATTGGATTAAAACAAAGTCAAGAATTTTTCTGTGTAACATACTCATTACTGAAGTTATGGAACAACTGAGCTACATTTCTTACCAAGTTGTGAAAAGGTTTGAAGTTATGAAAGTTGGGATTGAAACAGGAATTACAACTTCTCCTCTCAAGAGGTGATTAAGTATGATCCAGCTCTTGGTAGAATATGTTTTTTTATTTCTACAGAAAGTTGTTTTTAGACATTTCTCAAATATTTCCATTGGTTATTACTTTTTCATTGCAATATCATTTCAAAAAGTTAGGTTTAACAGTAAGTTTTTGAGGCTTCTCTTGAAATGACCAAGTGTGCCAAGAAAACGTGTTCAAAGTTCTCCACGAGTCCCTTCACAAAAAATCTGAAACTGTTGTAGTCAACGTGTGAAGTGAATGACAAAAAATATTAATAATTTAATGAATTTATTTCATGTACTTTTAAAAACAGCAGTTTTTTAAAATTCATAAATTAAATCAATGCAAAGTTGCATTCATCAGATGTATATAAAAAAGTATATAAAAATTAATTCTGCTATTCATCAGAAAGGAATGAATAAACTTGAACACGTAGCAAATTCACTATAAAGTCCTTTCTGAGGATTATGCAAGCCTCACAGAGGAACAGAATTTTGAGGAAGAAAATAAGTCAGGAAGACATTCTGATGGACAGGTACCAGGACAGAAGAGCTCCACAGAAAGTGACCAAACCCCAGAATAACACTGCAAAAAGTTCAAAGCCTTTGACTCATACATGAAAATAAGAATGATTATTCCTGATTTCTAATACTGGCAGAAAAGTCAAATATGCAACTGTGGTTGCATTTACCTGTGCATTGCGGGATCAGTCAGTGAGTGACGAGGAGTGGAGAAACACTGAGGGCAAGGAAAACATGGTGCCAAGAAACATGCTATATCCCATCCAGTAATCTTTTTCAGATGTATCCAGATGTTAATGCCGTTTGAAACTAAAGACTGCATTTATTTTTGCATTGACTGTTGTCTTTTCCAAAACCTTCTCAGGCACAGAAATGGCCAGGGAAAGGGTGCTCAGCTGCCTGGGGGTGGAGGAGCTGGCAGCCACCAGAGCAGATTTTCCCATCAGTGTCTCTGCTCCCCTGGGAGTTCTGGGACCAAATTCTTTAGTATCCCCTTTTGGATGAACCTCATGTCTACTCCAAGAGAACAATGAGGAAAACTCTGCTCAGATACAAGTATTATCACATCTGATCCAGTAATGGATTTGACAGAAAACAGTATAAAATCTTCCTTTGCCTTGTTTTGCCTGTATTTACATACAAAAATGTTCATGTCAATGTAAACATTTCTTTCCTGACCAACAACAGAGAAGGGAAAAAAGAGGGAAAAGAGAGAAAGAGAGAGTGAAGGTGACAGCACTTACCATTTCTTTATAAATTTTTATTAGAACTGCTCTCCTCAAGGTAATTGGATCATTTCTCTTTTCCACAGAGCTGAGACAAAGAAATGACAGAGAAATATAAAAATATGTCTGTGACAGAGTGTAGAAATTTAACAGAAGGATTTGGAAGTACTCTGGAGAGCAAAGAAGAAGATAGATTTAGTTATTTACACAGTTCAGTGCTGTTAAAGTTTTATAATACTAAGAAATAAAGTAAAATTCATGTTTATGTTGGTTTGAAAATGCTGAGAAGGAAGGCTTTTAAACTTATCACTAATAATACCTTCTTGAGGTCTTTCCTACAGAAAATTCATTGGCCTTAAAACTACACTGTACATTTAGAGCTTCAGAGATTTTCCTTCCTGGATCACCCAGACTTGTATGAGTATTCTGAGGTTCAACACAATCCAGGCTATGCTGCTGTGGAGCCTTCACAGCCAAAGAAAGAGTGTGGGTCTCTGTGACAGGAACTGGAATGGATCCCAAATGAAAAAGAAACTGAAGGAACTGAGTGAACCATGAAACTGTCTAAGTGTATACATTAGATTACGTGAAACACTAACATCTTTTTTGGCCAGTAACTTGACAGCTTTAAGTCTGACACTTAAGCCTGATGCTTTTATTGTTTGGATATGAAAAATATCCACTGAGATGGATGGCTGCAGGCTTGGGGGTTTTTGTGGGTTTTGTCATTGTTTTTATCGTGGTTTGGTTTGGTTTGGTTTTTAATTTTGGAAAGAAACTTCCACTGCAAGTCATTTGGCTGATTCTCAAGGACAAGGTAAAAATGAGGGATCCCAGCCAATTGCTAACTCCTGATTTCATTGCAAAGGAAAGGGATTCAATGCTTTGTGGGACTCAACCTTCCTGAAATTATGTCTAGAATAATCAAAAGCAAATATATTCAGATTTCCATATGCTCAAAATAATAATCAGATTTGAACTGCATTAGATCCACCTATTTCTGATGAACAGGGAACCTTGCAATAATTAGAAAATTTAATAGTAAGGTATAGACAAGCCTTCTACATCCAAACACTGCTTATGCTTCCACATTATTTTGAATGAGGCTAGGCACAGTGGGGCTAAGGTAGAATCATACTGATATGTAGAGGAAGAAGGCAATTCTAAATAAAATATAAACAAATATCTGGAGGTCACTGGTCCAAAATGTTTTGTCTTAGTCCCTCAATATTAAAATAATCAAATGGCTATGTTGTGTAAATGTATAGAAAGTGTATTACTGTGTGATGATGACATGAAAAAAAGACCTTGAAGTTTCTCTTTCATTCTCTAAACAAATATAAAATTACATAGATTTCTAATTATTAAGGAAATTGTCTCCTCTGGTTTCACACAGACCTCACTGGGTATAAAATTAATGCCTTTGATATCATTGCAACTGGCAGGGTATGCAGGAAACCTCTATTTCCCATACCTTTTCCTGAATGGGAGCAGTTGACAGCTACAAGGTAGAGCTGTTGTACTTGAAAGTGAAGACATAGGTTTAGTTAGTCATTCTGAGTGGAAAGTGTAGTTAAAAAATTATTTTTTGAAATTCTTACATGTTATCTTGTTTGAATACCCTAAGTAACACAAACTTTGTTTAAGCAATAGAGCATAATTAGGGTTAAAAGAGATGTAGAGTATGGATTTGCAATAAAAGCAGCAACTTCCTTATCACACCATCTCGTTATGGTTATTTTTCTACACCAATTGAAAATGGCCAGAAAACTAAAGTCACTAGAATTTTATGCTGCTGCCTGAAAAAGTAGAAAGTTTAATAATCAATAAAATTTTAATCAGAGTCCAGTTTCTAGACATGCTGAGCAGGCAAAGTTCCCACTAATTTCAGTAGGCACTGCAGTTCTCAACATCTCTGTAAACATAGAAAAGATTGGTTAAGTAACTAAAATATCCCAGCCAAATAAGTGTACATATTTTAAAATTTTGCCCCAATTCTTCACATATAATAGACAATGGACTGTTAGCCAGAAACCATATGTCTGGAGAAAATTTGTATTCAATAAATTTTGATTAATAACACTGAAAGACAGTGGAATAGAGAAAAAAAATCCTAGAGAACAAAAAAAAAACAAAACAAACAAAAAAAAACCAAACAAAAAAACCCAACCAAACAAACAAAAAAAACCCCAAACAATAGAAAAGCAAGTGATGCACAATGGAAAAATATAAGCTGATGTGTTCCAAGACTTTTACCTAGATTTTCTCCCACTTCTACACATGGACGGTCAGGGCAAAAAGTGACCCTTTCATTCGTGGAAGTATTACCATAGTGCCTGTGTGATATATGTGTCTATCTGGAATCACAGTGACAATAAAACTGATAACTGTGTGGTTTATAATGTAAGAATCTGGAAATAGTACAAGATAGAGCTGTATAGCCAGTCACAAACTCTGTTACGTACTGATTTCTTCTCAAAACCTTTTGGGACTTTCCGAATATATAACCTTACCAGTAAAGTATGCTATAATGTGATTTGGCCTTTCTCCAGCCTGAAACAAAGAAGCCATAGTTTTGCTTAGGTCTATGGGTTAATCTTACTTCACTTTGCTCCACAAAATTAATTCTGAAAACATAAGAAATGAATTTTCCTGATCAGTTGTGCAAATATGATTAATAAAAGACATATTTTTTCTGTTTAAACATCACAGTGCCTTAAATATCTCTCCTAGTAGCCTAGAGACAAAATTTTGGCAGCAGCACACAATGTATATTGGAGTGGTTCTGAACCATTGCAGAGATCACACTGTACTTGCACCATCCGAGTTCCCATGGAAAGCTATTCACCATTATCTGTCAGCCTCTTGCTCCTTATGATCAGTGTAGGATGGATATGTCAGGAGAGGAATCAGCTTCATAGTCCTGAACTCTGCAAGAAAGAGAGCTTGGGAGAGGGGAGAAAAAAAATAAAGAAAAAAAAGAAGCTATTCAGTGGTAAAAGGAGTACTACAGAAAACAGGAATTGAATTTCATTGAATACTTGGGTCTTGTTAGAGCTGCCTATAGTATGTTTTTTCCTTCCATGTAATGTCTATGTGCACACAAAAAATATGTTGCACAGCAGGATGTCATTGCCACAAGTTAAATGATGTGATTTCAGCCAGTAAAATGTCTCATTCTGTAGTATACACTTTAAATGCTTACATATTGTACATTACACTCTGCCATCGAGTTCTCATAAATGCGTTTTGTTCAGGTCACATTTTAAAGGGCCATCTACCCTCTGTATGCATTCAGAGTATCTGCAAAACAGCATCTGGAAATCTGAGTAGAGCCATGAAAGGACAAATTTTTCTAAAGTGGGTTGCACTGGTATGGGTTTGCATACACAAATGTCAAAGGTGAAGCTGAAATGCACCTCAAGAGTGAAAAAAACCCAAGGTGAAGAAGAAACAAAGTCAGGCTTCATTAGTATTCAGTATTAAATGACAGTGCTATTGGGAAAAGAGCTTGGTCAGTGGAACATAAAAGAGATTAGAGACATGGCTTCTTGTAGGCTGGATGCTTAATAATTTCTGAAAGGGTGGAAGGGATTCAAACCACAGTTTGCTCATGTTTCTGCATATGATGTATACAGTGTTTTCTGCAGGAGAGGACAAAGAAGATGGAAAATGCATCTTTGCCTCAAAGATGAATGAGATGGGGGAACTGTGTGTAGAAGAAAGGGTAAGAAATGTCCTGAAGGGGGGCATTTTTTCAAGGTAGCTGCAGAGATTACATATGCTTTATGTAAGGCATGATTATTACTTTTCTTTTGGTGTAAAGCCTCAGTGTTGGCAGTTTTTCATCCCCGATGATCTAATCTCTTTCCAGTCCATTTTTTTCCCCCTTAGCTCATTTGTCATATACTGTAAATATGACAAATAATGATACAGTTGAAACACTGAGAGCCCACAGAGGGCCCACATCATTCCTTATAATGGGTTCATCACTCCTCTGCAGAAAATTGTTCAAGATCTTGTTAACTTGTGTTCAGTAGGTTGCCTGTGTCTGACACTTTACCCTGTGAGTCCTGTTGCTTGGGAGGAGAAACTATTGCACTTTGTAAAGTACATGAATAGCTTCATTCTCCCTCAGGCAAAATGCATCCACACCTGTATGAGAGCTGCCTTTGAATTAGGATGCTGCCCATGGAGCCCAGCTTTGGCAGGAATGTTTAGAAGATGGTCTGTACTGTTCACGCTGCAAATACAGGTCAGAGAGAATATCTGGTACAGATTAGATCTGCATATTGAGCAAAAAAAGGGCAAGATCCTGGGTTCGAATTCGTGCTTCAATAAACTGCTTTGATTTCAGTGAATTACTCCCAATTTTCCAGCAAGAAAACCCTGGTGTTGGTTGTCAAACTGAATTCCTCGAAGCAATTCCTTCCTTCCTTCCACATACTCTTCATCCTTACCAGATTCAGAGAGAAACACGTTATTTTCTTCCAGTTACCAAATCTCCAAGAGCAAAGGAGAGCACTTGGAAATATACTTTTCCTTGGGGGTGGCAGAAGTAATAATTCTGTATTCAGACTCATAGAAATACCTACTGCAATGCCCGGGCACTTCCTTCAGCAATGTGACATGTTTCTGTAACCAGTCACATCAAATGCAGCACAGAGGTCCAATAATTTAATGGGAATATGGGAAAATAGGAAATAAAGGGACATTGTGAGGACCATCTTGTCCNCTCAGCGAAAGCTCCAAAAGCAGCGGTGAAGAGATGGCAGAAGTAGGGCAGGGCAGAAGGACAAAAACAGCAGAAAACACGGCCTCGTAGTGAGATGAGCTCTCCCCACTCCGCCTGCAGTCTCCGCTCCCTCCAAATGCCAGGAGGGCAATGAATCCCAAGCACCCTACCCCACCTCTTTTTTTCCAGTTCTAAATCTCCAGATGTCTCAGCTCCCCCACCTGAGAAGATGCCACCAAGACCAAAAAAGGGACAATTGGGCCCCTCCCTTGTGGCTGGCTAGGTCCTTTGTTTCTCTTAAGTACCCCAGCAATCGTCTCTTAACATGGGGAAAAATTCCTTTGAGAGGAGAAGAAAAGAACACATACACACACAAAAAGAAAACCTCCTCAACCCCCAACACATCTCCATAAAGATGAGATGATCTCTGTGACACCACCTTTACATGAAGTCAGGTCAAAACAGTCACCCCAGATTCTGACACTAGCTCAGATGTCCATGCTGTCACACTGTCTCATGAATGACTTTGCATTGTACCTACTTCTTCCCCATTGAAACCCAAGGATAGGACCTTTTTCTTCTACCAACTACATGTTAAACTCTCATAGTGATTTAAATTCTTATACCATTTAAAGAGTTTACTGTGACACACCAGTTCAAATAACTTTAATGACTCAAAGCAGATTTCAGTTTTAAAGTAGCCCAGAACTCATTCTTAAAAAGGTTCCAAACCTTCACCAGCTGCCTGTCTCCCGTGCAGGGTTATAATGGAATCCCAAACATCACCCAGTTTCACACGAATTTAGGAATCTGTGCATCTCAGTCTCACAACCCTGGTCACAGTCATAATTTCAAACGCCTTCCATCCCAGAGCAGAAGACAGTGGCAGCAGCAGCAGTTTTCTAAAGCTGTTGCATTGCTAATCCTCGCTTATTTGGAGCATCCTCTCCTCATTTGGAGCATGAGTTTGACATCAAGAGTATCTATTTCTTTTCCATAATTAGCTTAAACTTGAATACAGTTTTCATATGAATAGCAATTTGTCTGGTCAAACTGTTTTCAAGATTTTTTTTTTTCCACTAAAGAAGTGGCTTTTTGACTGGTAAGAATTAAAGATCAAAAAGATCAAAAACTCAACAATAACCTCTTCAGTTTTTTATTGAGAAGAATCCAAACTTTAGGGGTGAGATCTGTGTGTGTGCATGAGTGGGTGGTTTCTCAAATATTCATGGGGAAAAAAAAATCATAGCCGAACACATTCTTGCTAACACTTCTTGGTTGGTGGATGAAATGTTATTAAAATATTTCCTGATCCTCCTCTTTTCAGAATCATAGACAATTCCTCTTTGAACTGAACTTCTAAGTTTTTGTGCCAATTTTGATAAGATTTATAAAAATATTTTTGCATTTTCACTGTTTTGATAAATATACATTTGTACAAAGATTATGGTAATAAATGATAGGTAGTCATAAAATTCCATGTAGTCTATTTTTTAAAGATAAGGAATTCTTAACTAATTTTAACCCATTTACTAGTGATAGCTAGACTATAATATGCATGAATGGTTGATATCCATCTGAAGGTTTGCCAAGCAAATTATTTATAAAAATTCTTTCATGAATGCATTGTCTGGTATCAAAAAAGTTGCAAATCCATGTTGTAACCTATTCTTTAGTTGAAGAAGAACCTGCAACCCTTTTATTTTTCCACCCAATTGCTTTCATAAAAAATTATATATGGGGACTGAATAATGTTTGAGATCTCATCCCTTTTATCAGATACAGAAACTGAGTGAGAGATTCACAATTTATTGAGAAACTGAGAATGAGGAAGCACAGGCAAGCAGGCTGGTGCATACAGAGTGTGAGGATAAAGGTGTCTTTGCATAGGGAATGAATTTAAATGTAAGAGGAGGGATATCACATAGATGGAAGTGTTTGCACCCAGCATATCATTACTAAGATTTCTTTGTGAGTGCCACAGTTCAGTTCTTGATCTGAATTCAGTCCTTCTACCTTTAATAATTGTTCCAATCCTGTAGTACTTAAACAACTTGTGAAATATATAGAATATGTGGACATGCACAAAGAATGTGCACCCTTGCTTTGACACCAAGGTGTCCAAGGTATTTATTTTCCTAAATTAGATGCCTCATTTAAGTACCTAAACTTAGGTGGAACAAATACATTCTGGAGTTCACATGGTAAGAATATACCATAGAGTCATCAAATGGCCTGGGTTACAAGAAAACTTAAAAATCATCCAGTTCCAACACCCCATGCTATGGGCGAGGACACCTTCCCCTAAACCAGGTTGCTCAAAGCCCCATCCAACCGGGGCTTGAACACTTCCAGGGATGGGGCATCCACAACTTCTCTTGGCAACCTGTTCCAGTGTCTCAGCACCCTCACAGTAAAGAATTTCTTATATCCAACCTAAATCTACCCTCTTTCAGCTTAAAGCCATTCTCCCTTGTCCTATCACTATCTGCCCTTGCCCTCTCCAGCTTTTTTGTAGGCTCCTTTTTGATACTGGAAGGTGCTCAAGGGTTTTCCTGAAGCCTTCTCTTCTCCAGGACGAACAATCTCAACTCACACCATGTCACGTCAATCTGGGCATTTTGGTAGCATTTTGCTGGACAGGTGGCTGTAAGGCTGATGGAACACAGGTGCTCAGTTAACTGAAGGGAACTTGAGATGTTGCTTGGACCGTAGTATGTGGAGGAAAACACATCTGACAGTTCAAGGATCGGTCAGTCGTTCTCATGGCGGTGTAATGATGGCCAAGAACTGGATCTCGAGTGAGATACATTCGTATCGAGCTGGATGATCAGGGTAGCCCATCTGTCTCCCCATCCAACAGTATGTACGTATGCCTATTTAACTCTTTTTCCTTGGCCTTGGAAAGAACGGGTTTACTGATGTTTTACCTGGTGTTCATAGCATGGGAAAATGTCATCTTTCAAGCCTCAGAGTCACCTTAAACTGTTAGAAATAATTTTTCTGTGAGCATATCATTGTCTATCTTGCATTCACTGTGCTTTTTTCTGCCTTCCTCTAAGAAATCCTCACAATTGAAGAGGGGACAAAGGACAAATTATATCCATGCAGACAAAAAAGGAAAAAATCAACGCAGAGAATTCTGCTTCTCAGATGCCCAGATTGTATGTACGTTGCTCTTGTGCCTCACTGATTTCAAGTGTCATGCTAATTTCTTGATTTTGAAAATTTTGGAGGAACTTGTTTTTTAACTCCAGAATTTTCAAAGACAATGCAAGTTGCCTTCCCCTGTACAGACACGGTAGTTCGGTTGCTGGGGATCCCCCCTTGTCTCTTGTGGACATTCAGTTTCTCACATAAGTTCAGACATGAGTAGCATCATGGATTATCCTCTTCTGTGTCTGTAACACAGTTTATCTTCCCCAACATAGAAATGCTTTAGCTTATATAAAACCTATACTTTTAGAATAAGTAAAAATTAGTACCATTCAAGATCAGATGATCTTGTAGTCCTTTTAAATTAATATAATGAAAGCATACAGAGTTTTAATGAGAACTCTAGCAGCAAGGTTAGCAGAACTCCTAAAGGTTATGAGCTACATTTGAGACAGTGGAAATATAAACTATATCTCAAAACTTTGCCAAAACATTTCATCAGGGATCACAACACAAGGATTCCAGACAAAATTTCTCCTCTTATGTAATGACTCAGAATTATGGCAACTGTTTGATGTAACTTTTCCTTTGGGGATGATTTTACACTTTTATGAATAACCTACATGGATTTTGATCTTTCTGACTAGCTCCTATCACCTTTGACATTATATGAGTGTTCAGGCTAGAGTCCATAAAGTGAAGTGCCTGTACACACAGATTATTCCCATGAAGGAGACTGAAAAAGAGAAGCTTCAAGATGCTAAGGTATACTTTGAAAATCAGGGTTTCAGTCCTTCAGAACCAAGAAAATCCTACTCTAACCTGACTATGAAGTCTGTTTCTTAATAGTGCTGTAAGTCTACAGAGAAAACTACTAAACTGCAGCTCAATTTTTACAACAGGCTTGAGTTGCCCTTTTTCCTTGTGGAATATTCCTTTTTATTCCAAAACAAGCTCCCCTGCCAAATCCAGATACCAGGTCCCTCTGATTTCTTCATGATCAGCCTCTAAACCCTGTTTTCCTCCAGTCATGTCCTTTCTGTACTTCCTGAGCCTATTGATCCTCACCTACACACAGTGCCACTGATATGCCCCTGATGCTGCAGCTGACGGGAGTTAAACCTTCTGGGGTGAATTAGCTTCAGCTTCAAGCTGGCAGGTAGTAGATAGAAAATAAATGGGTTTGGGAGCTCTGGGGACATTACTGGTGCTGCTTTAAAGGAGCCAATGGAAAACAAATACAGCTAAATGAAAGAAAAGCTATTTACTTTTCTTCATCTAAGCTTTGCTTTCAGGCAGAAAAGAAGTGAGATTGGGGAAGGGGAGGAATCCAGGTCAGCAAATGATGCCCCCAGAGTCACACAAGATATGAAGTTGAGGCTGAGTATAATTTGGCTCCTGCGTTTAACTGCGTTAGGCCAATAAACCATTTTTATTACTACACACAAAGCAGACTTGCCAGCCATCTCTACTTTTACTGAAGGTCATTAATTTATTTTAAAAATATAATGCATTCCTCCCTGAAAAAAACTGTCATGAAACATAAATTTTAAGTTTAGAGAGATGTAGTTTCAGATGAGTATTTAAAAATAATATCCACTATTATTCACTTTTGGCACTATTTCATACAGCATTTCAACATATATTTTAAATGTTTGAATAAAGCCAAGGAATTAGTTTAGAAAACCTCGGGTTTTTTTAAGCAGATTACTTTCCCTAAAGATTTCTAAGTCAGCATTTGGAAAAATGTAGGGTCATGTCAGCAAAATGTATGCTTTGTTTCAATAAATTCATTAGCAGGTGGGTCGTTTACTCTGATGCAAAATGCCAAGTTATAGAGGTCAATAGATTTATAAGGTTCAAAGAGGAGAATTTACAGCCCCAAAGAGGGATGGCTGGCATGAGGAATTGCTCCCACAATTGTGAGCTGTTAGCGTCAGAGCAGACTCCTGACCAACAAAAACTTGTCTGGCATGAAGAAACTTTGTTCCTGGAAGGTTTACTCCATAGCTATAGTTCACATAAATTGTACAAGAGATTAATATTACTATTATNTCTACATGAACACAAAGATATTGTCTATCTTGAAGGCAACTTGAAGTCATCATAAGAAGTGATATATGAAGAGATAAAGGTAAGATATAAAATTTAAAACAAATTTATAGGGAGATTTATACACATTATACATTTAAAAATCTGTCCCCACAGTTTGTTCTATTTTATGGAGACTGTTCTAGGCAAAATATCTAATGGTGTAGGGGGTAGTTTTCTGCTAACTGCAGGAAGGATTTTTCTTCACTTCAGAAGCAGCACAGGAGTCATGCACAGAAAAGCAAAGAATTGCCTTGAACACAACTGCAGGGCAATGAGAACTGTGTAAAACCTTTGCAAGGAAAAGAAAATTGGTTTCTAAGGTTTGAGGTTTGGTCACAAGCCAAGAAACTAGATTCTCCTCAAGGTTTGCTGAGCTTTCCAAATCCTCTCACAGAGCTAGGAGAGGTTTGCAGGAAAACTGGGCTGACATATGGTTTACAATGGATTTTGTATAGTCTTCATTCAGTTCTTAAGGTTTGAGATGAAATACCTATTGGGCTTTGAGGTTTATTCAAATCAAAAGGATGGGCTGTAAACCCACTCAAACCTGTTGAAATGATTCACATGAATCTCTGCAAGCTGAAATAAGATAGTTGCAAACTAGAGCCCTAAGAAATTTTTGAACCATTGAGAACAATAGGAGTTTTGATCCTGACTTGATTTAGATCAGTAATATAGGTAAATTTGGCCTTTTAAATTTATAACAAGTAGAAAATGCAAGAATCACCAAAGAGTAAGGATTATGCAAAGGCCAGGAAAACGTCTATTGGCAGCTGTTGTTAGTGCTGGAGTTTCCACCAGCAGCACTGCCATTTCCACTAAAGCATCAAAAGACTGAGATACCCTTCTATTGTCTTCAGACGCTTGTTCCATTCAGAAATATGATGTTTATACTTCTCANAAAAAAAATTTAAAGTTGTTTATATGGCAAGGAGATAGTTTTGCCATTTCATTTTCTCCATGATTTATGCAGCTATTATGTCACAATACAACTAAAAACTGCTCTTAGAGTGTGTTTTTTCTTAAAAACAATTGCTATTACTCTGAGGTAGAAGATTCTGTATTAGCTGAGTGTTGGAATTGTCCCCTGCCTCCCTCTTTATTAAGAAAGCTCACACCTCATAAATAAATGCAGCTAATAAAAAAAAAAAACTCTTTTTTTTTTAACTTATCAAAAACAGGCAAATACAGAAAAGTTACATTCGCTATTAACACATGGGTTGCGATGAAGTGTTTGACTAGAGCAGTGGTACCACAGCGCAGAGAACTTAGAAGGCAAAGCTTTGGTTGCACCGTGTAGCCTCTGCTGGGTACCCCTCTCCCCATCCAGCTGGCTGCTTGCTGCTCTCCCTCAGGATGCCCCTTCTGCCTACTGACACATCTGGCTCCCTCTCATCCTGTTATGTTGGCTCTCCTGCCTTTCTTTCAGTGACTCGTCCTATTTGGTTAATTGTTTCCAACCAGCTAATCTCCTTTTTACAACTGCAGCACAAACATATTCGTCACAGTAAAATAAATCTCATAGTGCTTCCAAACTATTTAAAATTTTAACTTACATTATGCCACATACTTTTGTGTATGCCTAAGTTTATTTTCTGCATGTAGCTGCCAATTGATTCAAATGATAGGGCACAGTCAGCTTTTTTTATTCTCCTGCCATAGTTTCTTGGTATATTACTGGTGCCCTCTACAGAATCCTTAACAAAAAGTAATGTATAATGAAAAAGATTTCTTCAACGGTGATGGCATTTCCATGTTACCGTTTTTATCACAGGAGAAAACTGATTTCCTCATGAAATTTTGAAATAGAAATTTGAAGGTTTTAGATTGGCTTTTCTTTGAAGTTGGGAAGTAGATTCCATTTTTTAAAAAAAGTTTCACCAGGAACAATGGTAATGATGAAAAGACGCATGAAATAAGATGGAGAAATTTGCTCCAAAAGGAATGAGATGTAAAATTTCATTTTACATCAAGTACAAGTCTTGAAGGCAAAACTTGTCTTTGGAATATGTCCACTAAGAAATAACATAAAAGCCGTCCAAATAAACTATATTTAATTTAAAACCATTTAAAAGACAACAATTTTCATTTCCAACCATTATAAGTGGTGATAGCCTTTTACCCCATACCATTAGGCCACTGGGAGCATCTTAATTGGTTTGCAAAGCCCTAATTCACAAGTGTGTATTGCCACATGCCTTTTTCTTTACAGCCTCGATCCAACGCAGAGTAACAGTGGCACGTGTAACCGGAGTGTAACCAGAGCGGAGGCTTTGTACAGAGAGCAGGGGCGGTTGCCTATGACAACGGGATATTAGGGGCAATAAGGTGTTTAGTAACTGTTTATGATACACATGTGAGAACATAGTAGCACCTGAAGTTTTTCCAAATGTCTTAGTCTGTTTCAAAGCGTGTGTGTGGGATGTGTAAGGCTCCATTTCTGAACATATTTCGCCTGTAACCTAAAGCCATGTTCCTCCCCCACCTCACTCCTCTTTTTTCTTACATCCTCTGACTATAATTCAATTAAGAATAAGACATGTTTTCCTACTTGCTAAAGGGAAGCATGTGTTATTCGTTAAAAAATTGGCTGGCACAAATGGGTGGCCTGTAGATAACATACCAGTTTATACTGCATTCCTTTTTTTTTTAATTAGACTTTCCCTCTTTTCCAAGTCTCTCTCCTACCCCCTTGTTTATCAATTTCTGCTCTCTAGCTCTCTTTCCACATTTATGATAAAGGGGGATGTGAACCCCGAGCAGTAAGTGTTCAGAAAAAGTACAAGGAAAACACTATTTATTTCCTTGGGGATCGTCTTCTCCGGCAGTTCCTGGGAGACCTTGGTTGGAATTCCCACCACCTGCTCTGCTTTGTTTTCTGTCACTATCACATCCGATTTCTTCTGGGTGCCATAAATATACATCACTGAAAACAGGGCCCCTGTCTGGTCCTCATGTTTTGCTGGAAATGAGCAGTCAAGTTTCTTCATTCAGCTCCTTCATCACATTAAAAAAAGCTTCGTGATAAACAGGTATCTTTTGATATCCCTCTGATGGGTTGACCCTGACTGGATTCCAGGTGCTCACCAAAGCTGCTCTATCACTGGCCTCCTCAGCTGGGCAGGGCAGAGAAAACAGAATAAAAGGCTCGTGGGTCAAGGTAATGGCTTAACTGCACTCCCAATTTGCCATACCTTGCAATACCCAGGAGGGGCAGGGGATGGCGAATGGGGGCTGCAGTCAGTCCATCACACGTGGACTCTGCTGCTGCTTCCTTCTCAGGAGCAGAATCCTTCACACTCTTTCCCTTCTCCAGTGTGGGTGCCCCACAAGTTCACAAGTCCTACCAGCAAACCTGCTCCAGCATGGGCTCCCCACTCCACGAGGCCACAGGTCCTGCCAGGATCCTGCTGCAGCATGAATTTCCTGCAAGGTCTCACAGTCTCCTTTGGGCATCCCCCTGCTCCAGCGGGGAGTCCTCCACAGGCTGCAGGTGGATCTCTGCTCCACTGTGGCCCTCCATGGGCTGCAGGGGCACAGCTGCCTCACCATGGGCTGCACCAGGGGCTGCAGGGGAATCTCTGCTCCAGTGCCTGGAGCATCTCCTGCCCCTCCTTCTGCACTGATCTCACTGTCTGCAGGGTTGTTCCTCTCAATATTCTTACTTGTCTCTTCCAACTGCTACTGTGCTGGATTTATTTCCCCTCCACAACTGTCCAAAAGGTGCTACCACGATTGCTGATGGGCTCACCCCTGGCCGGTGGTGGGTCCCTCTTGGAGGTGGATGGCATTGACTCTGTTGGTTATGGGGAAGCTTCTGGAAGATTCTCAAAGAAGCCACCCCTGTAGCCACCTTGCTACCAAAACCTTGTCATGCAAGCCCAATTCAGTCTCATAGGAAAACCCTTGCCCCTTCCACACAGGTTCCCACAGCCTAGAGTTTCAAACCATGCTAAAGACAAGAAACACCACTGCTACCCATTACCCTGGTAAAAGTTTCTGTTCACACAGACAGAAACTTTAAGTCTCATGTGTAGTGAGCAAAATAAAACACATTTCAGACTTTAAGAATTTTAATGTGCGAAAAGTTGAAGATTTCCTTACAGAAAGTCAGGTTAAAAGGAAGAGCTAATGCCAGACTGTCTTAATTAGAGTTGGTCAGGACCTCATTAACTGAGTGGCTCTCCTTAGACTCACAGCTAAAATAAATAGAATTTTCCCTAACAGAGCACTCCCTCCTCTGATCCCCAGCACCTTGCACAGGGGCATTCCCCAAACCTGGCTGTGCTCCTTCACAGCAGGGTAAGCCTTCCCCGAGAGAAGACCTTTTACAATTCTTTTAGCTTTCCAACACCAGTTAACAAAATTCAAGTAAGAAGAGCAGGGCTTTGGTAATGAAAAACTTGCAGCAGACAGATGAAGTATTGTTTTCAACTCTCTCTATTTAAGATATTTGAAATCTGTATTGCTGACTCAATGTATTGATTTTTAACAAACAAGTCTATTAATGGCATTGGTTTCATGTTAGGCTGGTCAACTTTTCCAACACCATCAGCACTATTAAACAGACATGGAATAAAATTATAAATGTTCATCTTACAAAATATTTTGGCACTTTCATTTCTAATTTAGAACACAAGATTTTATCAAAATATTTTATTTCTAATGAATTGCAAGTTGTAAATCATTTTAATACATGATTAGTAACAAAAATAAAGAATATTTTTGGATTCAAGGTATTAGTCTTGATGTTTTTCTGATTATTACTTTTTTCCTCTTTAATGACAGATAGTAGTGCTTACTGTGATGTCATACCAAAGTATTACAGTGTTTCTGGTCTCAGAGTAAGTTTAAGTGTTTATAAAATGCTTAATGCAAAACGAGATATTTTAGTTACTTCACTGTTAAATGGCATTTTATGTACAAGTGACAAAATAATGAAACAGTGTAAAAATAATGCCTATAAAATGAAAAATACTATTTCAAACACATGAGTTTCTAATAGTTTTTAAGTCACTTGTCATAAGAAATACTGGGAAACACAATTCTTTATGCATGAAATGTCAAAAAAATTCATAATGCTGGGGAAAAAACAAATCAAATTCTTCAAATACTGATTTCCCAAGGACACTTCTTGTGGAGGTCACTCCCTGGGGGGATGACTTGGGAGTGGGCACATGGGTCAGGTTACACTGGGCTCCCAGGCTCCCTGATGCTATTGTGCCTAAACCTGTTTCTCATTGGTCATTTCAAATGTAACCCGGCCCTGGTACTGCTGTACTTAGGGGGGTGTTCAGATGATTCAAGAGAGCTCTTGGAACAGTCTGTGCCAGGCCCAGCCATGAGGCTGTGAGAAAATAAAGAACATCTATGAACATCTATCAAGATTATTGTTCCTGATTCTTTCTACAGGCCAAAGCTGTCTCCCAGGGAAGGTTGCAGGCCAACCCCACTGCAACAACTTCTTCCACTGAAGAATTTCCAGTCGGGCATACAATGACTCATTTACCAGACATACTTTTTTCCTTTAGTAATCATAAACCCAACCAGCCTTCCTTTCAGACAATGAAATGACCAACTAGAGGAGAGATGCTTAGGAAGAAATTCAGAACAGTTCCTTCAATGAGGCATGCAGCAAAGATAGAGAGGAGCATCTTTCCTAAAACAGGCTTGTTTAAGTGCACGAACAGGAGAGGGTCATTTGCCACCAAACTAAGAATCTTAAAAAGAACTACATATACATATACATATACACATACACATACATATATATATACATATATGTATGTTGGCCTGGAGAAGAAATTACGTGCCTGGAACCTCTCCTTTTTTCCAGGTAGATGAGGCAAGAAAATAAAATAAATTGTTTCTTCCTACAATCCTTGGCAGCCTGAATAAAAGCAGGCTTTTCACTATTAGCAGATTCAGGAAAAAAATAAATATGTTGTTAAATTGCAGAAAACTTTTAGTAAATAAAAAGTGTCATGCCACAAAAACTTACTCTAAAGCAGCACAAAAATTTTGAAGAGTGATCCTCTGCACTCTCTTTTTAGTCAAGCCTGTGAATTGCCAAAGGAACAGCAAGCATAATTCAACTGCATAAGTATTAAGCAGACTAACCCAGCAGGTTATTGGATTTCATATAGGACATGACTGACTGGCGAGCCCTTCTGCTGCATGTCAGTGCCAGCAGCATGGCTCTCTCTCATCCCCTGCCTGGCACTCCTGCTCCACTGGCAGCTTTCATGGGCTCTCGTTGCTGTGCTTTGGCCTTTCTCGTTTTGCTTTCAAGAAATTCCAGACCACAGCAACAAAGCACAAGAATTAGAACTTGCTTTCTGATAACATTTTGAAAATTCCTATTTTAGTCAACTTTTCTTCATTTTCTAACACTGAGATTCCATTAATTAAATGAACCAGAGAGACTGTAGCAGGTGACTAAAGCACATGAGATAGAAGAGATGGTTGCCCTCACTGGTTCTTTCCACAGTGTTTGAAATAACATATTTAGGGTGGGAGGGGTGTCATTACATTACAGGTACGTGACAGGAAAAAAAGATAAAGAACTAGACAAGTAGGATCTAAACAGGCTTGCATTATTTTACAAATGATTCTCATTACTTCTCTTTGTCCTTCCTTGCAGCACATGAGAAAGGAATTTGAAAATGGGATGTGATACAGCTCATTGCTTTCTAAATATTCAGTTCCTCTTCATCTGCAAGAAAAGTTATTATTTGATCAGCTTAGAAGAGATTCACCTCTTTTCTCGAACTTAAAATGTCCTGTTACATGAAAATCTGATGTTTTTCATTCTCATCTAATTCTATTACAAAAAAGAAGTGCATCTGAAATGAGCTGAAAATGGTACATGCAATGTTAAACACTCACCTAACACTTTTGCACAACACCTTCTGTCCCCAAGAAATAACCTGAAACACTTACACAGGTTAATAATGTTTAAAAAAAATGCAACTCATAATATTACTCACTCTAGTCAAAACTCTGGATCTCTTAGAATAAGAAGCTGGTGAGCAGAGACAAATATATTGTCTGTGTAAATTATCTTGTTTGCACACAGTCTTTGCTCAGTCCTGTTTCTCTGAATAAAAAAAAAAATAAAAATAAAAATAGCAGGCAACAGCTTCCTTGCTCAGAAATCCCCACTGTTGCCCCTGCAGCTTGCTCTGGGCCCCAAGAAATTCTTGCTTCTCTTTTCTCTGAGGGCTGCCCTCATATTCCTTCAACATCTCTGCATCCAAAACAGATAGTTTGCTACAAATTTCATAACGCCTCTGAAGGTCTCCCCTACATCTGGGGAATCCCTGGTTAGACCCACTTATGTCAACCCTTGCATGCCAAACAGCTTGGGTTTTTTCCAAATCCTTTAGGAAAATCAAATCATTTATACTATAAAACCTTAAGCTCCGCAGAGTCCTGGAAACTGCAGAAAGGAGTCATCTGGGAAGGCACATATTTGGAGGTCAAATCACATATACAAATATATAGATAAGGGAAATGATGGGCCCAGAATGTGTGGAGTCAGTGCTTCAACCTGCTCAGGAGGGTGAGGTGCTCAGAGGCATGGGACAGAGATTCAGAGGGCCCCAGTGAAGCTGAAACTACACCAGGCATCATCAGCTGAGGAACGGTCAGTACCCTTTTGGGCTGGGGGTTTTCAATTCAGGCCCCAGCTGGTGCTTTACCTAAGAGTCACCCACATTTAGCGAGGCACACAGAGTGCTGCAGAGATCCCAGTGCTGCCACTGCGGGGAAACTCGGAAACAACGTTCCCATGGCCCAGGCTGCAGACCATCCAGTAACCCTGAAACAGTGGGCAGTGTTTCAGTGCTCACTGGGTGAGCAGTGGGAAATGATTCTGATGTCAGCACCCCGGAGTCAAAACCACTTGATTTCCCATTCAAAAATGAAGCAGCACTGTAATAGGAAGCAGAGCTTTCCCAAACTTCCATGCCTTGGGCACGGGAGAACAGTTTGCTCAGCACACCACCTCCACATCATGAGGACAATTAACTCGGGTTGTAATTGTCTAGCAGAGCATAACAGCTTCCTCTGGTGAACCCGCACTACTAACAGCACATCCTAAGCAATCGGGCCTCTTCATCTCAAGTTCCTAAAGCTAACATTTTACTGTTTTCAGCACAATAAAATTAATCCTTGATTTAATCCTGCTGTTTTAAATCTTTGCCTGTAATTGCAAATGTACTGCTAATGCATCATGATTCAGGCAATGTAAAAGCTTGCCAAGAGTGGAGGTGGATGCTAAAATTGGTGTCAGCCAAAATTTTAGAATGGTTGTCTTTCTGCTGGACTTCTTGCAGGCAGACCCAGAAACTGAACCCAGCTGCCTCTACGGCCTAACAGTGTCTGACAAACGAGTTATATAGATGACAGAGATATGAGGGTTAAATAAGAATACAATTATAGTTGCTTAGTGCATGTGAGCAGCCCATGGTAAAAGTAAACCACTATATTCATGCTTTGTGGTAGACCAATTACTTCAGCCTTGATATGTTTAATTGTGTTCCAAGCCAGGCTCTCAAATGATTTAACATTAGTGTAGCTCAATTATATTCATTTTCAGTGAGTTATAACAGTATATAACAGCTGAGGATCTGGTACAGTCTCCATGTCTCACAAATACAGTCACTGAAGGCTGCTCGTAGCCTTTTTTCTACTCCTATTTCCCTTATGAGCAATGGCAGAATTTTTGTCAATCACTTGAGAGACACTGCTTTTGGATGTGCTAATTTAATTCAGTGGGACAGACAGATCTATAGCAGCTGGCAGCAGACAAAGGATGGGCTGAAGGAGGTTTCTAAAGTTAATACTATTCTTGGTGGAGATAATTGCAGACTTTTAAAAGCCAACCAATGAGCTCACAGAGCGGCAGTAAACTCTGCACATCCGAGGGAGCAGGGGAGAGCAGCATTGTCTCCTGCCACAGCTCTGCATTCAGAGGTGTGACTCATGGGAAGCCGGTCCAAGAAGTTTCAGTGGAGCCATCAGTTCCATGCTAGAACTGAAATGCTCCACAAGATCAAATATTCCTGCTAGTGCTTCACTTCTGAAGAAAATTGGGGGAAAATACTGTATTAAAACTTCTTACCCAGCACCAATACTGAGCTCCATGACACAAGTTTTGATGGGTTGTGAACACTTCAGAGAAGATAAAAATGAGAAATGCTTGATCAGTATGCAATAAATAAAATTAAATAAAGTACAAAATATTTTCTTAGGAGAGAGAAATGACTAAAGAGCAAGTGAAAAATGGCAGAGTAGACAGGAGACTGCAAACAAGTATCAAGATGTTACAAACTTAGTACTAAGTCAACCAGCTGGTGTTGTTACAATAATTAAGTTATTCTTGGTTGTATTGACTGAGGTGGTGTTTAATAAACAGAAGAGGTAAACTGCTCTATGTATCCTTTGTGGAGCCACATCTAGAGAACTGTGTCATCATTGAACTTACCACATTATGAGAGCTCTGAAAAGTTATACCTAGAGAAAATAATGAGGAAAGCCTGAAAAGTTCAGTTAGTCCAGAAAATACAATACGCATTCTTTTTCTCCGTGCCTTTTCTTGGCAGAAACATTAGCTTTCCCAGGTCAAAGCCTTTGTTTCCTCTCATCTGTACCATCCCTATTAGTTTAATTTTTCATGAGGGGTTTTGGGTTTGGGGTTTTTTTTCTATTTTTTTCTCTACAAAAAGTATGTCAGCACTGACCAGACAGTAGGAATAGCTAATCACAGGTAAAAATACCGGAAGTAGGGATTTTTTGCTGAACTTAATGAAGTAGGGATTTTTGCTGCTGACAGTCTTGCTGGCCAAGACTGCACAGAGTATAAGTTTTACAATACACATAAGGCTGTGTTTAAGATAATCAACTACTGACATTCCTACAAGACTTGGCTATTATCCAAATGAGTTAAGATTTAGTAAATGAGATACAGGATGTTAGATAAACTTCTGATCATAATGACAGATTAGCACTGGAACATATTATACAGAATGGATATGAAATTTTTGTTCTCTAAGGCTGCTTAAACAATGTGGATTTGTAGTATGTGTACATGCAATTTAATGTAGGCTATACAGGTGACTGACAAACACATGAGTCAGCCCTGGGGCAGAATGTGATGTAAGTGACATGTAAAGGCAGTTTAATCCATGTCATAATATGGGCCAAAGACAGGCATCACAATGCAACACTGTATAAAATAAAGCTTTAGAACATCATAAAAGTACTGTGCAGTACTCATCTCCTCTGATCCTAGAGTACTCTGTAGCTCAGGATTTCTCAGGGTTTTTTTCGCTTGTTTGTTTGTTTGGGGGGGGGTTGTTTGTTTTTTTGCTTGTTTGTTTGGTTTTTTTATGCATGATAGCGCTATTAGCAACTGGTTTCCACTACCACGGGTGGCAGCTGCAGCCTGGGCCATCCTAACTTGAAACGGCTCATAATCATTACCGGTTCATATAGCATAGTACCCCATCTTCTGGGTAGACAGATCTGAGATAGTTCTGTTTGCGCCTGGAAAGATGGCCAGGAACACTTGGAAGCAATAGGAATTGCTGCCCATGATTAAGTGAATGGCATTCTTTCTTCAGGCAATACACAGTCAGTCTCTCTTGCAAGGTAATCAGAGCTTTGTGTTACTGACTGTACTGTCATTTGGGTAAAGGACAAAATTGTACTGCAGTCCTGTCCATTTGTCATTTTAAACTTAACTTTCCTAGAGGAGCTACAAAGCCAGCGCATTAAAAAACCCAAAAACATAGCAGATCATCCTCACAACTTCTTGCGATCAGGATTTTTGTTTCCAACCCAGTTGTCAAAATGGCTATCCAGACACGTATGTTATTTCCGTTAATTTTCATCTCACACTACTCTCACTTCAATGAAATCTAGAATCCAGCACAATAACCATGGCTTAAAATACTAACTGACGCTGTCTGGTGGCGTGCCCTCGGTCGGAGGGGACGCAGCGTCCTTCCTGCAGTCGTCCCCGGGAGGGAAGCACCTCGGCGGGGTAAAATGCGAAAGGTGCGCTCGCTGGCTGGCTCCTCGGAGGAGGAGGCACGCTCAGACAAGCCCGATGTGCTGGCAGGCGTCACCCGGGGGCAAAGAAGTTGAGAGGGACCTTCTGTGTAGGTTCCAGCAGGTTTATTAGCTAGGGGGGCCAGGGACAGAAAAAGCCCGTGAGCAGCTTTTGCAGGGAATTTTTTACTGGCATAAAATGGGGTGGAGAAAAGGGGAATAACCAGTAGGGTACAACTGAAGGGGAGGATACAACTTAACATCAACCTATAGGGAGAACAAGGAGGCGGAAGTTACAGCTAGGAGCTAATAGTGAATCGAGCCGAACAGAACTTTCTGGACCGGGGGGATGCGGCTTGGACTCAGGTCGCGCCCAGTAGGATGAGGCTTACACCTCGGTGTCGTCCTCCGATTCACTGTCCTGGGCAGGGAAATCCACCCACTGGATGGGGAGGGGTTGATAGACATTTGATTGCCACAGCCCAGAAGTGGGCTGGGTCACCGTAATAACTAACATTTTAATTCAAATACTCTGCGGGGGAAAAAACAAACAAACAAACAAAAAAAAACATTGTCAGAAGGTATGACAGTACTGAAAATGAGACCACAGCCCCTTGAACTACAGCCTTGGAAGCTGAGGAGGTTCATATTGTTGCAATCTTAGCACTTGGAACAGGAGATTCAGATTCCACTTCAGAGTTATTCTGGTGCTGGGAAGACCTGTAATTAACAGTATGTGAATATTTTTTTTTTAATTAATTGACAACCTTTATAAAAAATAGGTTTTTAAAAGTTTCCAGTGTAACTTTCTTTTACTTATTTTTAAATGGGAAATAATTCAAGAGACTGACAAATTTTGAGCTAGACTTTTCTGAGATACTTATGAGGATTGCAATATCATTATGACTGTATCACTGTCATTTAAAATCAGCTATGCTCCCAGTTTTTGAGAATCTAGACGTTCTGCCAGTAGTAATAGCCAAAGTGGAGAGGAATGGATTGGCTGCCATCTCTCCACATGGGAGATGGTTTCATCAGAGCAATACTGTTTGGGGACAGGATTCTGTTCTATCTCAGTATTATGCACCTGCAGAGTAAGCCAGATGTAACCAGCTGACCCAGCTGAAGGGACTACAATTCTTCCGTTGTAGAAATTAAGCACCCTGGATAACCTGGGTCATTTTCAGAAGTATCATTTACTGTTTAGTCAAACTGATAGCAACTGAAAACTTTCTAAAGCAATATTCTGTTGGAATTTTCAGTAGCCTATTTGTTGAAAGGCAAATAATAATAAATCTGAAGTTGTTACAAACTCAGTATTTTATGTTAAGGGAGAAGAAAATTATTTTAAGCGTGGCACATTTACTGGCATTGGAGCCTATATTATTACATCCAGCTTGTCTGTAGTAGAATAAATACCTTCTGCATCCACAGAGGAACCTAAATAGATTGCCTGGCTGAAAAAAAAAGTTTTATTTAAAACTCTGTAACCTCAGGCCATACTTTGAAAATCATTCTAATAAGACCTCCATATGCTGGAAGTTCACTTGGTCAGTTTTCCAACTGATTAAATTTCCATCTGGGGTGACAAATGACTTTTCTATACTCTATGATTTGACTCATTAATCTCAGATATATATGATGGCATCAACCATATCATATCACAGCTAGAGGAGGTGATGCCCCTATTTTATGAATTAATTGTGATCAAATATTATTTTGAACTTGCATGTGACATAATTTGCTGATAAATTTGTGTTTTAAATAGAGATTGCAAATAGACCTGGTGTAAGTATGATCACACTAAATATGGATCACAGTTTGAACAACCAAAAATGAATACATCTACGAGAAGGTTCATTTGATGCTGCAATCTTTCAGACACAGCAAGTATCTGAAATACAGGAAAAAATTGGCCCACAGGGACTCCTTACTGCCATGCTCAGACTTCTTCCAATGACTGGCTGAAAACAAGCTCAGCTATTTCTACATTTTACTTCTCAGTCTGAACTGACTAGAAGGGAGCCGTCTCAAGGCACAGACAAATTAGACAGCTAAGTAGAAACTGTCGAGTAAAAGAAAGAAAGGCAGGATGTTCTAGCCTTCTTCCTCCTTGATGTTCTCCATTCTTGCTGTTATTGCAGCAAGATGGGTTGGAGTAACCAGGATGACAGTAGGGTTGTGAATAGCAGTAAGGACCACCACGCCATACTCTGCCCTCTAAAAGCCCAGGAAACACAGAAGGTGAATAAGAATGGCTGAATGAAGAAAGAAGAAACAGAGGAGAAAATGATTCCTGGTTCCAGGGAGAGTATGGTGAAGCTGGGAAATTCATAGAACGGATTTACTGCAAGATCTGCAGCCTACCCCTTCCTGTGGAAGTGCTTTTCAACCACACTAAAGCTGGGTCTCTAGGCTTTGCCTGTCTTCTAACCTTAGCACTGAAACTAAGCCATGGCTTTTTGCCACAGCTTCCTGTCAGTGGCCCAGATAACAACCTTCTCCAGGGAGAATTCTTTTTTTGCAACCTAGGCCTTCCTTTGGGGATCCTTCTCGCTCCCACTGAGCAGGACCTTTTACTCTGTTGTAACCATAACACCAACTTTACCCCTACATTTCGATAACACTCAGCTATATGAAGCCAAGTGTCTCCATCCACTGCCTTCCTACACACTTCCTCCAAAATTTCAGCAACTATCCCATAAATTTATTGCTCCCTAGAAAACTATTTTGTCATCCTAAACAACAGAGCTGAATCTTGCCTGAATAGCTGAGAAACTTTGAGCCATTTCATGGTGAACTTGTTACCTTTGATCTGTCTCTGAAAAATGCACCTGTCAGGATGTGTACCTAGATATTTTGGAAGTTGTTGCCATCTGCCTTGTGGCGGATGGAGAGAATCACAAGTCATACTCGTTGAAAATGTGAGACACTTCAGTTTTTCTTCAATTTATGGACAATTATTACTCTTTGTAGTCCCGTTTCTCATACCTTGTAAATTACAGGTTTACCTATAAACTCCAAGGTGTCACTCAGCTGACTTTGTGCAGCCTCTTCAAATCAAATTAGTGGATTTTTGTGAGGAAGAACATTCCCCTGAGAGGAAGTAAAACTGTGAGATAATCCCCATCTCCTGTCAAGGGCAAATTCTGACTTACCAAAAGTAACATGCTCTGTATCTAAGTCTCATTGGATCCCAGAACTTGTCTTCCATGCCTTGCTTCTATGCAATAGGTGTATGCATCTTAGATATTTGCAGTGTAGCAACCAGGCATCTCTCGGACTGCATGATTCTCTGACTCCCCCTCTGCTCCACCCTCACAATTCCCCACCTGAAGTGCTGCAGGTGTGTCCCTGTCCATCACAGGCGGGTTGGAATTGGATGATCTTTAAGGTCCCTTCCAACCCAAACCATTCTATGATTCTGTGACCAGCACCATCCATATACTTCCAGTTTGCTTTATATAACTGATCACTGATCTCTGATCACAATTTGATGTTTTGGGATATCTGAACACCAACTTCCCCAAGTGTACACACAGTGATCTGACACCTTGAGTATTGGTACTAGTACAAAACCTGAAGTCTCTCCTAGTAAACTGCTCCCTGCAAGACATTCCTTTTGACAGAAGAAATCCCCTTTCCTCTGTTCATCCTGTGCGCAAGGTGCCGGGGTCTCAGGTAACAGAAAGGGACAGTACTGTACATCCAGCACTACTTATTCCACAGAATGACACTTGCTTACCTATTCTATATATATCTTTATAATATGCTTATAATTGAATTGCTATGATAATTTATATGACCCTCCCCCTCAGAGGTATTCTGTGAAACACTCTGCTGGATCCCTGCCTAATCTACAGGTTCCCAAAATCTCGGAGTTGTCTATTTGCAGTCAAATATTTGTATAATTAAAATAATCAATTCCATATATTGAAGATAAATTTCAATTCATCAAGAGGCTTACCTAAACTGAGTTATAGAGCAAGATTTTCCCCGCTCACTCAGTTTTCAAACAACAACCCGACCAGTCCACAACCAGTCTAGAGCATCTTTTTGGTTTTCTAAAATTGTTCCTAAAAATTAAACCAATTTATAGAATCTTAAGCTTACAACTTATCACAATGCACTGCCAGGGTCTCTATAGCCCTGTGTCTATCTCTTCTAATAATAAGCCATTCCTAAATGTTCTCTCCTGAAACAGAAGAATCATTAGTTTCAGGTACTTACCATAAGGTTTCAAAGGGTACCTAAAAATAGGTCACACCAATAAGAGTTTCATTTGACAAATGTCAGGCTCTTCTAATACTTCCCTTTGTAAGACAAAGGGCAAGCCAACATTTTCACAGCTGTCAAGTAACTCTCTGCATTGAAACACAGTAGAATAAAACCTGACAGTGAACCACTGCTGCATCTGAGTCCTGGTTACATAAGGTAGTATAGGAAAATGAGTGTTTTTCAGATTAACTTTAATGTCAAGGCTGGTAGCATGAATGTAATTATGGCTGATATTTTTATGCTGCAGTCTGACAGATAGTTAGCAATAAATACACCACCTCATGCAGAAAATGAGCAGACTTTCAGTAATGGAAAAAGGAGGGTGTCAAGTACTTGTACAACTTTTGTGCATTTGCGTTCTCCTGGGTTTTATTATTGCTTTAGAAATGCCTCAGATCACTGTTTAGTTTCTCAGCCTCTTCACCTCACCTTTCAGAGAGGCTTTTGAGAGCAGCTTTGATTTCCATTACCTAGCGATGCTTGTGGCAGCCGTCTTCCAACTGAGAAAGTGAGACCTGTGATCTTCAGGACAAAAAGCACTAATGAATCATGAAAAAGGAGGTGAACTTGAAGTGGTGTGACTACTGCCTACATTGCTGAACAGTGAAGTCAGTGTGGCCATGCCAAAGAACTGGCACAACAGTAGGGAACTCCAGGCTGTGGGTGGTGCACAGACAGAGGGTGGCAGAGGAGCGCAGGTCAGGGGGAAACAGGGAATGCAAGTGCTATAGGTGGAATGTGGAAAAGCACCCTTTGAGAGAATAAAACGTTCCCTTCTCTGCCAAAAGAACACAAGTCATGCTGATGGAGGGGAAATCTACAAGGGGCTGATGACACTAAGGCATTCTTGCCATTTTTGTTCTGTATTATGACATTCACAGAAGATTGGAATCTATTAAAAAATTAGAGAATTACTCTTTTCCCTGTAATTGTCCATCATTGGTTTTTCACCAGGGTAAGCTGAGAGTTTAAGAGTTTTTATACCACAGCAAAATCAGCTCAGGGCAGCAAGACGAGGATTCAATACCATCACACTCCTCAACCTTTCCTATCTTTATATTATGCACATTTATACACCCACCTCTCACAGAATGAGGATTTATATTTTTAAAAGTGCTCCCTATCACCATCAGTATTCAATTCAAGAACTCTTTTAGTCAAATGGCCGGCAGAAAAGACAGGATTTAAATCTTACGTTCACTGAACTTCAGAGGTTGTTTTAATCAAGCCATTTCACACAAATGCACTACATCTATCATTAGAGGGGTTCCATGTGGTGATTTTACAATTTCTCCATTTGGTGATTGTGTAAACTTCTTCCTCCATGCCCTCACAAAATTAAATTTTAATATCCTATTATAGAATCAGCTTTCATTCTAGGGTTCAATAGCAACTTATTGTAGATTAATATTTATCAATAATATTGCTGAAGCAGATTTTAATTTCCAAATAATCCTTTGGTCATTTTTCTGTAGAAAAAGTCATCCAGCTAAAACAAACTGTAGTCATTTTCAGATTGATATGGACAGTGAAAAAATTATTAATACATATCATAAGAACATTTGTATAAAATTTATTTAAATGAGCTACTATCTCACAAGTATTTATAGCTGTTCAGTTTCAACAAGCAGCAAAAATCATCATGCCAGATCTTCACAGGTTTCAGGATTGATGACACTGCCTTTCAGGACTGCATCTACTAAAAGTACAGAATACAGGTATTCACGTCTGTATGAGCAGTGGCTTAGAAATGAGAAATAATAGGATATTCTTGTGGTTTTATAACATCAGTGATTGCTACAAGATAGAAGAAATAGAACACTTTAAACATCTAGTCTGCAGTGCCATCTTCTGTATTTTAATGCAACATAACCATTAATTTCCATTTCCCTTTTTAATCAGTTATTACTATCTGTGGCAAGTCACCTTCTCCCAGTGTGAATATTGGTTTGGGGTCTTCAGATGTCTTTAGATTTCTGTGTCACTAGTAGCAATAAGTATGCTACAAGTTTACTTCTGTGTGATTCAACGTAGCACAGGCTATACTATTTCAAGAAAGTCATGTGGACGATTCCATCTCTGATGAAAATCTTCGATTTTCGTGTTTGTGAGTGTTCAATGCACTCCTGTTGAAATCAACCAATTATTTCACTGGTTTTGGTGGGATGCAGTAGTTAACGGCATAAAAGCATCCCACTCCACATGGCAGTTCATCCTATCAGAATTCCTGTATGGAGGCCTCTCTGCTGAAGTGCTAGCACCCTTAATTCTCATTAGGATGCTAACATTACCCTAGAATTGCAGATTCACAATGTTTCACAGCAGTATTCAGCAACAAGTTGAGTCAGATGCTATATATAGGCTAGAATGATAACTGTGCCTTTCAAGACTATTTTCACAGCCACTAGTTTGTACCTAAGCTACTCCAATAAAAGTTAAAATTCACTGAGAAGTATGGATTGTCAGCCACTAAAGACAAAACAACTCTCTCTTGAAACAGAATGAAGCACTCAGAAAGGAAACGGGAAATCCAGGCACATGCAATGAATCTTGGGTTTGAAAGCAAAGTCCTGATCTCGGCAGCAGGAAAAATATGAGACTGTCATATTTAGACTTGACTCTAAATATGTTTGAAGATGTTCATGATGAGGATATTCCTTCCATGATCTGGTTTTAGACATTTTCAGCACTAAGGCAAGCCGGATGGGCATAATGGAGAACAAAATACGTGACCCAGATACCTAATTTTCAGCTCTGTGCAACATGTATGGAAACAAGTTAGTACTCAACAACTATGTTTGGAAGTGATTATTACAGACTCCATGTAAGAATTGATACACCATAAGAGAATTATAAGCACTCGATGATGAAGAAGAAATTTGATATAACTGGCACTGTCACAATTTGTAGAGATGTATCACATAAATGGCACATGAAACTCATACAATTTGTTTTATAATGGTATAATGGATAGTGGAATCATAGAAGCTGAACTCTCCATTAAAAGTACTGTTGTCTGTTGAAGTTTTATTGGTGATTCAAAACCATACGGGCATATGGGCACATAGATCAATGTTCTACTTAACATATCTTACTAAGACAACCTGCCACTGACTCAACTGGCCTCTGAATTATGAGAATGTGTTTCTTCCTAAGTATCTGCTGATTATGTGCAAGAAAAATCAAGCTGTTACAGGAACTTGAATTTGAGAAATGCAGACTGGTGATCTCATATAGTTGGTAGTAAAACATCTAAAGAATCCATAGAAATAAGGATGATGATTTTATAATGCAAAAGGAATTACAGCAAAAGAAAAGGAAGATAATTTTGGACTTAATTGTTCCAGATAAAGCAGAATAACCATGGTATTGGGAGTTAGCAGTTGCCTAGAAACTGCGGATCATGAACTCATGTTCAATAAGACCAAACAGTGCCCCAAACATAGATATTTAAAGAAAATGCATAATACTCCAAACTAGTTTATATTCAAAATCTGAAGAAACTAATGAAAATATTGATTAGAAGGAAAAATGTTGACGGGCAAAGAACTTAATAAAAACCTCTGGAGTTTCCAAGTGTCACTGTTAAGAATGGGAATAACCGTAGTTAGAATCTTGTCTTCATTCACTGGCAAGGACAAAAGCAAAACATTTTAAAGAAAATACATGGAAAAAATGTGAAATCATGAACAAAATAGGAGCTATGAATTGCCAAAAGTAGTTTAGAGCAGCAGTTATACAGACTATCAGAATTAAAGACATTCTAAAAAAATATTGAATGTATATTGGGAACAAAATAAATAATAGAAAGTTCTATTAAGAAAAGCAGATTGTAAAATTGTCAATGATGACATGGAAAGAACAGAAGTTTTTAATAAATATTGTGTCTCTATATTTGGAAAGAAACAGAGTGCTGCATTCATACCATATGAGGACAGGGAGACAATTTCTAGGCTATTAATAAGCCTTAGGAAGAAGTTAGACAACATCTACTTAGGATAAGTATTTTTGAATCAGGAGGCCTAAAATATTTGCAGCAGAGGGTCATAAAAATGGTGGTTAAGGAAATTTGTGGCTCATTGATATTAAATTATAATAAAGATTGCACATATCTATTTTCACACCTACATTCAGAAAATGCTAGGAAGACTCAAAATAGCTAAGGCAATGTCAATATTACAAATAATAAAGAAGAGTGATATAACTAAAAGCTGGTTGGTCTTAAGTCTCAGTAGAAATCCTAAAATATCTGACTGAGGATTTAACAAAATAAACTGACTGTGTAAAAAAAAAGTAGCTTTTTTCAATTTATTTAACTTCGATAGTATTAACATTTTGGTTGATAAAGGCCATGTGCAGAGATTACATCCTCACCCTGATTGCCAGTGAGTCGATAATGCCCCATCTTAATGCACTCCAGTACCGGAGTTGCATAAATGTATCTGTACAGCTCCACATCCATGCTGATCAGCTTCCCTCTCAGAAAGACTAACCAGCCAAGGTACAGCACCATTCTGCTTTTTTCCCTGAAGCCAGCTTGTTCAGTGCTGGATTAAGGAGGTCCTCACCCCATCACACCACAGTGGCGCTCACTTAGATTTTGTAGCCATTTCGGAGTCAAAATATTAACATCATGAAAAATGACAGCAGTAACACCTGCTAAATTAATTAATATTTCATTAATTTAGAATTAATTGTTGACAAGTGTCAGCGCTGAGTTGCTGACAAGCTACAGCTACCAAACGCTTTTTTTTCTTCACCAAGGCTCCACCTGGAGTGTGGAGGACATTAATGATCCTCTTCAGTAAATGTCTGAAAGACACAGTGAAATAGTTAGTTATAAAATATATTGAAAATTTCCATATACTTTTTCGAATTTCAGTAAATGAAATGGGCAGGATGCTGAAGTTAGAGCTAACTGAATTTCTTGGTGAATTGCCTTCATAACTATTTTCTTTTCTTTTTAATAGAAATAAAAGTCATGAAGCAACTCACAGAATAAGAGGCTCCAACCTGATATCTAGTGAGACAGAAAATATTTGAGATTAACAATCTAATGCAAATTCCCCTTAAAATGTTATCATAAATAGATGGCATGACTTGTGAAAAAATGGAAATTATGAACACTTAACTTCTGTGAGTGAGATATTTAAAGTCTGCAAACACAGTGTGTGGAGTAAAGCTGGTAGTTGATACAATTAGTAGATGTGACAATCTCATATTCATAATCAAAGGATTTTTAAAGTTCAAGAGTGTTCAAAAAAGCTATGAAATTGTTTTAGAACTGCAGAAATAGTCACCTATTGAAAGACTTAAAAAAGAAGACTGAGAAAAGACTTGAGGAAAGTATCTTTAGAAGGCAATGACGAATATTACCAGGCTCTTAATTGTAACAAAGAAAAGTATAAAAGAATCGGTGTTTGTTGGAGTTTTAGGAGGGGTTTTTTTTTGTGTGTGTGTGTGTGTGTATGTATTCTTTTCTTTTCCTCTCAAAGAGTTTTTCCCCATGTTACGGCATNATATATATATCAGTAAAGACCTGTTATTCCTATTTCTCATATCTTTGCCTGAAAGCCCCTCAATTCCAAAATTATAATAATTCGGAGGGAAGGGGGTTACATTTTCCATTCTAGGGTGGGAGGGAGACTCCTGCCTTCCTTAGTAGACACCTGTCCTTCAAACCAGGACAGTGTTGTAAAGCTAAAGTTAGGCAAATAGAAATTTGAGGTTGAAGAGTGGGTGACAAAAATGAGGATGGGTAAGAAGCTGACCACTGTGATGGATTTTTTTTTATTGAATATCTGATGCTGTTCAAAAAAACCCCAAACCAACAAATAAAACTAAAATACCCAAACAAATTATGTGAGGAAAACTGCCAGTAGCAGTTCAAAATACTTGATCTGATGGCTCACTCTGGCCTTAAATCTTTTCAAGAACATGAAATTATTCACTGATTCTCAGGGCTTACATAACAGCAACCATCAGTAAAAAGCTTTCTTTCCAGCTGGCTAAAAGAGTATTTCCTGGAAGGCAGTGACCTGGCCTCGGTTATTCATGTTTTTGTCATTTCTCATTTAGACTGCAGTGATTCAGCGTTCAATATAAATGGTCATACTCTTTCAGTGCTTACAGAAATTCAGCTGCTAAAGAGGGCTACATCTCATTTCAACAGTGTAGTCCACAGGAAACATATCAGATATGTCCACCAGGCTTTTTCTTACCTTTCCATAGGCTACCTAAAGGAGTTCAAGGTCCTGATTCCTTTCTTCCAGATACACCATAGCTGAAGGTCAAGAATGAAAAGATCTTCATGAAGTTTTATGAGGAAATCTAGTTTTCTCTAATATAATGGACTCCCTACCCCTTGCCTATAACTATATCTAAATGACATATTGTGGGCCAGTCCACGCTGCTCCTATACATGCTCCTACCCTGTAAAGACTGCAGCTTGTGATTCAAAAACCTTATTATTATGTTTGGACACTGTTGTATTTACATTTGTAGAAGGGTTTAAGCAGAAAGATACCTGAGAAGTCATGTAGCACAACTTCAAGTCAAAGCTTATCCAGATTCAAGTTTAGGTCCATTGCTCAGCTTTTGTCCAGTCAAATTTTGTGTCTCTCCGAGGACAGATATTGCAAAACCCTTCTGTGCTATTTAGTTGAGTCTTTGACCACCCTCATGGTGATTTTTTTTCTTATCACTAGACACAACTTTTTGCAATTTTTAACTGCTGAGTCTCATCCTTTCACTGTGTAAGCCTCTGAGAAATTTGACTCCACCTCCTCTGTCGCCACCCAGTTAGTTTAGCTGAACACAGCGCAGTGACATTTTCCCCATAGTCTTCTCTAATTGGGTCAAACCCAGCCTCCTCACCCTCTTGCTCCTTCAGCATCTTGTGATAGGCAGCCCAAACTAGACGTAGTAATTCAGTTGCAACCTCATAAATGCTGGATAGATAACAGAATAATCACCTCCCTGGACTGGCTGGCTGTGTTCTCTCTAGTGCAGCTCATACACTGTCAGCCTTGAGTTCTACAAAGCTCACCCTTGACTTATGTTCAGCTTCTTGCCCACAGCTCCTTTTCTGCAAGGTTTCTTTGATCTAATATATCTCATCTGATCTGGGGTATCCCACTCATACCTGGTCACAATTTATTATGCAGGCAATTCTGTGTCAGAGTCAAATTTTCTTGGGAAGGGAGCAATCAGAGGTGATGGAATTTAGGGCAAAAGTCTAGGCTTTTATAAACCTAACTGATTTATTCATAAGCCTCAAACTATTCATTACACCAGTGGAAACATGAATGTTAAGAGAGAACCAAAAAGCCCTCAAAACACCTCCTCACTTAGAAACTTCCACTTTCTCCCCCTTTCCACTGAAAAAAAATTACTTAACCAAACAAGACACTGAACACACTTTGCCTGGTGAACAGAGAATATAAAAATAAACTGCTCAGAACAGATGTTCAAAGGCTGACAGCCATGTTTTTCACTGCACTGGAAAATATATGAATACTTTAGTGCTGAGCCCAGAGTAACAAAGAAAATTAGAAGGAAAGGAAATTCTTGCTACTTACCTTTTTTTTTTTCTGTTTGGCAAATTATGTTGTTATGAAGCTATAAAAGTATGATGATCGTTATGACAAATGATCTAAATATGACTAATGTTATCAGCCAGATTATGAAAAAAGCTTATTCTCAGAGTATTACAGTTAAGGGCAAAAAGCACAACAGGATCTGTCATTCTGAGTAAAACAATCTATAAAACTTCATTCAGTAATTTCCATGTTCAGTGCCAGCTATATGAAACTTGAATTAGCATGTGTGTTTGGACATGTGCCACCTTACTTGACAACACGAAGAAAGAAAAAATCTACATGTCCACTGGCAAGCTGCCCTGATAGTTAAGCACATTCTTGATTTTAAAATATGCACATTATTTTCAGCCTAAATTACTTTAATTTTCATCTGTTTAGAGTACATTTTACTGTCTGTGACTGCAAGGTCAAACAGTCTCCTACTAACTGATACCCTACCCATGTGGAGGCACTTTGTATTTGTAATTAATTGCCTGTTAAATACCTCTTGTGCAAGCTAAATAAATGGAGGGATTTTTACTATAAAATATTTCTCTAAGTCTTCTGTTGAAAACATGAGTTGCTTTTTAAAAATATATTTTCTTTACAGCAATGAATTGAAAACAGGATTTTACAGCAATATATTACAGTCATCAATATTTTGCTTAGCTCCTGTTATTTTACCTCCTCAGGACCCTTAGTTAAAACTTTCTCCTTATGCAGCCAAGGATGATACTAACAAAAACAACAAAATTAACAAAACTACAATAATAACACTTGCCCCCCCCCAAAAAAAACCCAAACAAAAATCCCAACCAACCAAACAAAAAACCCCAGTTCTCTCTGTGCTGCTAGTGTTATCATGTTCTCCAGACCTCCAGAAAAACATGCATGTACACCACCACTTTAGGGGGTTACAGCCTGCCTTCACTCATATGCTCCAGTTGAACTTCACTGTGTTGTAGAAATCACCAACATTTTTAATTTTGGGGGAGATTAGGAAATTGAGATATTCTTCATATCCTTGCTACATTGTCCGCAGTACCTGGACTGAGACCCTTCTGACAGTGACCAAAAGTGTCAATATGTTGTTCGTGCTGTTAAAGCTTTGACAATCATAGAATCACAGAATGGCTTGGGCTGGAAGGGACCTGAAGGATGATCTAGTTCCACCTCTTTGCTATGGGCAGGGACACCTTCCACTAGACCAGGATGCTCAGGGCCCCATCCAACCTTGTCTTGAACACTTCCAGGGATGGGGCGTCCACAACTTCTCTGGGCAAACTGTGCCATTGCCTTGCCACCCTAATGAATTTCTTTCTAGTATCTAATCTAAAGCTATTCTCGTTCAGTTTGAAGCCATTCCCCCTTGTCCTGTCACTCCATGTCCTTGTCTACAGTGTCTCCATCTTTGTTGCAGCCTTCTTTCACATACTACTCATGGATGAGGCAGGCCTAGGGAGGCTGCCACGGACCATGTCACGTACAAGCTACTAAAGACATCATGTAGTTAAACAGTCACACAGCAGGCGTAAAAACAACCATGGAGCCACATTCAGATAGATCTAGTATTTCTTGACATTTGTGGGAACATTTTCATTGGCTTCAGTGAGTACGGAATTGCCCAAAACCAATAGATTTTTTGTGGTTGTTTTTGCATTTCAACAAGCTGGATTTAAATTCATTAACATTCCAAATGAGATCAATAATGAATAGTTCAGTAATAATTACCAGGACTCCACAGAAAACTCTATAAATTATGTCATGAGCTATACACTGCATATGCCAATTTTCCATAAACAAGGGATTATTGCACACTCTGTTTCCTAACAATAAGCACGTTTGGTAATTGTGACTAGAACTATACATTATTCATCTGAATTTAAAACTGTGCTCATTTTTCCCTTTGCCAAAATTGTCCTTCCATTCCAATAACAGGTCTGCAAGAAACAGATTCAACTGAGGTTTTCTCCAAAGCAAAGATGTTCTCTTGAACATCTGAATTTGAGCTGAAAATTCACATTCTAATGAATTTGCCAAGGCTAAATGTCATCTACCAATACCTAATTCAAGTCACTGCCAGACAACTGGGCTGCAGTCTAGAACAATTCTGTTGCATATCTCATAATGCTGTAGTGTTTATCCTAAGATTCAAGCTCCTAAAGTGACTATCTAAAAATCTCCTTTATTTATTTAAAAATAAATAAATTTTTGGACTTCCTGGTAATGGACAGTGCTTCAGACCTGAGTGTAGAGAAGGCCATGGTAAAGACTTGTATTTTAAAAATTACTTTTCATCCCATTTCATTAATACATAATCTGTGGTTACAATTATTTGTCTGCATTGTAGATCAAAATCAAGGGTTAAGTCACAAATTAAAACTGAAAAGGATGAGAGTTTTAGAAAGATACTTTTAGATTGTGTAGAGAAATTGCCAATTGTGAAATTATTGGTGCATTTTACTTGGTGAACACTCAATTCTCAGCAGTTATTAAAACAAGGAAAGAATTTATTGTTAAGCACAATTAAAAAATCATGTTTACAGAAGTTGTAACTGCATTTCCAAAATGATTACATGGAACTATAAATTTTACTGTAGTCAAATTTTCAACTGGTGGTTTGAGTCTAAATGTGGAAGATTATTCAACATATTCCCTCACAAATTACCCTTAAAAATTCATATGCTGACCAATTGTTTTAAAATCCAATACCATGGAGTGGAAAACTGAAAGAACACATTCAGTTAGCTCAATCCAGATGCATTTTGCAGTACCAATCTCACTGTGCAATCACAGACATGATTTTACCATTTTGAACCCAATGATTACCTTCTGTCCACTACTCCAAATGGAAATCTACTTCAAATGAGCATTCATTCCGGTAGAGAGTAGAAAAAAACTTCTTATAATTTTCACCTTGTGTGAAAATTATATTCGTGGCCACTATCTGAATTTATTTGTTCTTATACCAATAATATTCTTCACTGAAAATACATCTTTTACTTCTCCGATATGCATTATTTTTAGGCAAAACTCTTGTGAAGTTAAGCCAGCCAAGCTCCTTTAATCCTTTTCTTGTAAACTAATTTCTGAAATTCCTTGGTCATCCCAGTATCTCTTATCTGCAGGGTCTCTGAACGCAACTTTTCTGACTGTAACGATCAGAAGCATTTAATTTAAAACAATGAATTATTTTCACTGAGATGGCCACATCTGTATTGGTAAATAAGCTGCATGTGAAGGACATTAGCTGACATGGCATGGCTCACTTCTGCACAGGCAGGCACTGTCTTGAGACTCGTTCCCAACCCACACCCACTGAGCTGTGCTCAGGCACTGCCTGGGATGTGCTGGCTGGCCTAAACCAAAGCCAGGCAAGGGCTGTACTAGCAGTTGAAAGTAGGGATGGCCATACACCACTGACTGGCCCATGTCTTGGTCCTGTTTAATTTATTTGCATAATTGCAGTATGTGATGAATACTACACTGGTAATAGTACTTCTCAGCTTTTCCTGGAACTGCTTTTCCCAACATATCCTAGATCTCAGTTTGCATGCCTGACCTTCACAGATCACAGCCTCCCTGAAGTCAGCTGCTGTACTTGCATTTTTCTCCATCTGACTACAGTAATCTTCCCGGATTTTACCAAGGCAGGACATTTGGGGTTGTCTAACTCTGACATTTACAAATTTGTTCAGTTCCCCAAGGGGTCTTCAAGATTTTCAAGACTGAAAATATTACATCTCTACACTGCATGCTAGTAAATCAAACTTGCAAGTTGTAATAGATATAGAGCAAGGAAATTAACAACATGATATAGTGAAAAAATTGGGGTTTTGCACACAAAAAATCACAATATTTACTTGCTAAGAGAGTGCATGAGTTACCAAAATAAACACAAACACTGGGGTTTTTTTTCGAGTACTGCTATTCACTGATAGTCGTATGATAGTCAAATAACTTCCCCCATTTCCTCAATCTCATTCCAAGGTTGCATCTGTTAATAGAACACCCTAAGAGACTTCATGGGAATCTGTTAAAACAATACCCAGAGAAATTTCGTGTGCTTTATATGACATTAAAATCTCAGTCTACGCATGTTTATCTAGCTTGCATTCGGAGACTACATGTGAACACTCCTATTCTTCATCCCCAGGATATATATAACCAAATCAGCTTTAGTACTCCCTTCACTCAAATCTTTGATTAAAACCCCAAAGCATTCTGGTCAAATTCAAATGCAATACAAATAAAAGCAACACAGACTTTGACTTTTTATTTCTTAAATGTCTTATCTCTTAGCCACCAGAGGAAGCTTACTGAAGCTATGAATAGTTGAAATAAGTGATTGATAATGAAGAGGGGGAAAAGTTAATTAAAGATTTAAAATGAGAATTTTGATACCCTATGTGTTCAAACAAAGTGCCTTTCTTAGATCTTACAAAGCCTTACCCGTATGCTAATTTCATGGAAATGAGGTTTATTATACTCTGTGGATTTTTCATTAAACAAGCAGAGACATAATCATATATACTCTTCTCTCCCTACCCCAAGCTCTCACACATTCTGTGAAAGGTGTAATAGCTACTTTCTTTTTATCAGTTTTTATCCCTTGTCAACTTGTCTTTGTTGAATCAACATAAAAGAGACCATTCCACAAACCGTACAAGATGGATCCCAGCCTGCCGGAACTCAGCCTTTCTTGTGATCTACCCCAGCTCTACTCATTTCTGCTGGTCTCTAAACTGCAAACTTTACACACACAAACCACTTATTTGGAACAGTGTCTGCCTCATCCTAACTATCAAACCACGCCAGGCACTGGGCTAAGATCTTAATATTGCATTCAAAACAATTCAATTCCCAAGGCTGCTATTTTGGACATATCTTCAGCCTGTATCCCCACTTCATATTCAGAAGATTTTGTCAGATCTTTCTTTGGGCTCTTTTCCTGAAGGAATTGCCTTGTCTTTCCTCCTTCAGAGGATTCCACCAGGCCCAGAGTGCATCCACCAGGACAAGAACATGCAGATTTTCTTTTCTTTTATTTTTTCCCCTCCTAACCGTAGCCTTTTAAAGAGTGTGTATCATGTACTGTATTTATGCATGTAGTCCGTTTGCTAAAGGGCAAAAAGAGCCAGCTCAAGTTTTAGTTGTCAGCAATAAACACCATCTCAAGCCCATCCACAGACCTCAGAAAGTTAAATTAAACTACCTGGAAAGGTTTCAGACTTAATGGTGATTGCGACTGTTTGGATAACACCTTCATGCTATTTTCTGAAGCAGCCTTCTATTCATAGCTATGCATAATACCATGTCTCTGAACACACTTTACAGCTGAAAGCAAGAAAAAGCTGCTCAAATTCTCCAGTCTTCTCTATTGCGTTTTTACTCTCTCCAATGTTTGCCCAAAAGATTAATAGCTTAGTTGACTTTTCCACACTTGCTTGGTCATCCAAAACTTAGATCTCACCAATATCACAGAGAAGTTTAAATTCTGAATATCCAGCATCAATGCCACACAATAAAATTACATTGCTAAAAACATATTTCATTGGCTAAATAAAATCATGGTAAAAACATTTAATTTTAAACACAGAGAAGTGTAGAAAACCAGTTTTGATGTGGACATTCTGTGTGGCTGAACAAGGTTAGAGAACCACTTATGCTACTTATTGTTTGTTCAACCATGTTAGAGGCTGACTTAGTTTCATTTGAAATCTGAGGAAGTTATTCCACTTGTTCCAGCCACGGGTCTATACAGATATATATTTCTTTCATATTCAGTATATTTTTTGTTTTCCTTATTTTACCAACAGGTATAGCAGGACATAAAGGACTCAATTACATTTTTCAGTTATACCTGGTATGCTATATATATATAGGATATAATTATCCTAAGTGTAACTTAATATCTATTATATGTCATTAGAAGTGTCCTACATATCCTCCAGCTGCTGGTTGAGAAGCCTTTCCTGGTTTCATCTACGCCTCTGCCATATGTGCAGAGCCCATATATGTTTTTTTATATCCCAAGGCTTCTGAAGGAACCTAGACATCAATGTTTAGGCACCTTAATCAAGCTCAAAGTGTTGTAATATTGGCATATAGCTCTTCTGGAGAATGTTTGGGCTAAAAATTCTCATTAAACAACAACATGACTATTTTTCATGCTACTTCTTTCCACCAAACTCAGGCTCTCTAAAAATTATATAAAGAATGCAAATTGCAGGAATTCAATAGTTCCTTGATATTAGAGGTGTTCTTCCTCTTTTTTGTGCTCTTTCTCAAACATTTTATAATTAAGGGATTTTTTTTTTTTCTCTTCAGGTAATGTGTTGAATTTCAGGGGAGTTTTGTGGTCTAGACACCTCTTAAATACCCTGTAGTGATGTCCTAGTAGGTGTCTTAGAGATTTTTCTAACCTAGACATTTAGTATGCTGCTATATGAGAACTGGTGAAGTATGTGGTTCTTTCCAGTGCTATTCTTTTACAGAAAAACCCCATGTGGGATTTTTTTATTATTTCCATAAGAAATAAAGATTTTAATGTTCAGTTTTGTTTGCTCTGAAACGTAAAAGATTCTCCCTACATGCATCTTGAGGCATGGAAGGAGTAAGTTGCAGCACTGCAAGCAAAGATAAATTATGCACAGTAAGAATGAAATGTGGGATCTCTGGATCCAAACACACAGTTTGCAAAGGGGCTCTATTCCACAGCAAGGGGCTGTGCAAGGTCATCAACTTCTCTTTGCACGAAAGAGGGACACAATGCTGCCTTCAAATGATTAAAAAACCCAAAAAACCCTCCTTTGTTTACTGCTGAAGTGCACTTATTTTGATCTCATTTATCAGAATCAAAAATGTGACTACTTTTAGTAGCATTACAATGAAAGCTTTACATATTCTACTGAGTCCAGGAATTTCCTCTGTAAGTATATTGATTTAAATTACAGTGGGATGCATAGAAAACTAATTAGGAAGCAACACTTGGCTTCCCAAAACAAATCCTTACGCCAGCTCTTCAAAAATAATGGGCAAAATTATTAACCTCAAGTACATGGCATCCCATCTACTAATAAGATATATGTTTATTTTTCCAAGTTCAGAACTTTAAAATGTAATGGGTAATGAGTAGTTAAAGGACTCGTAAGAAGAAAAGAGGAAACTCCTCAGAATAGGGCTGGGGAAACAGACTGAAAGGTTAAGCAGAGGAAGAAAGAAACGGATTCTATAGAAAAAGTCTAAGATGTTGGTGGCTTTCCAGAACAAGAGCATAGCAAGCTCTAAGGAAAAGCTTCATATGAATATATGCCACATTTAGGGGTTTAAATGTTTAATGTTTCCTTTGATGCTTTTCTTCCAAATAAATTACACTTCTAGAAGGCTTTCAGTCAGTTTTCTGTGTGAACAGCACTTTGAGGGAGCTCATTCTGCCCCCCTATTCTGCTCTAGTGAGATCCTACCTGGAATTCTGAATGTAGCTCTGGAGTTCCCAGTACAGGAAGGATCTTGGCGCGCTGCAGGGAAAACAGAACATCAGGATCCAATCCTATTTGAGATCCATCCTCTGCCTGAGAGAACTGCAAACCAGGCTACAGTGAATGACCCAAAAAGGATTACATTCATTCAGACTACAAGAACCACAGGATTCTGGGATA
Source organism: Mystacornis crossleyi (assembly GCA_013400655.1). NCBI lineage: Eukaryota > Metazoa > Chordata > Aves > Passeriformes > Timaliidae > Mystacornis > Mystacornis crossleyi. The sequence goes on along the minus strand of VYZQ01065177.1, from coordinate 51,360 downwards.
CTATTGCTTTGTCAAAATAAGACAAAAATCCCAAAGCTCTGTGTTTTGTTTCACCTAATATTTTACATTCTAAGAGTCCTCATCTTTACTCTTCCTAATATACCTCTTTCAGGAATAATTCTCAAGAGAGAATTTTCTTTTTCCTGTTAATAAGGGAACTCTTTCTCCTTTGTACCAGCCAGCTCTTCCTGTGCTTGTGGATCACCTTTAGCTGTGTTTTGACCCATTTTGGTCTGAGTAGAACTGTGCTACTGTTCTAAGACAGTGCATGGAGAGGATGTGACAGCTTTATGACTTGGGTGATAGCACAGTGTACAGGCACATTACAAAAAGGGCAATTACTGTAGTCTTTGTGATGTTATTTACCGTACTTACTTTGCTAACATGAGCAGCATTGTAAAAATGTTAGTTGTTAACACTGCTAAAACGTAATGCCAGAGTTTCCTGCAGCACAGGAGCCTGGTATACTGATAAATGACACTGCATGAAATGGTGGCCATGAAAAGCAAATTCACTGTGAATCACCCTCAACACCAGATTGGGGTAAGAGCATTGCAAAGCTGATTTGTGGGTTGATGTTGCCATTTAATGTGGTTTCCATCAAACTGTTCATAAAATTCATAGCTGCAGCTAACCTCCATTACTGTGTCCTTGCACATTCTTCTTGAAAATAACTTGTTTATGAAGCTTCAGCAATGCAGAAGGACATTGTATGATCTGAAGGAAATGGAGGATTTTCACGTAAACATCACCGCAAAGCAATGGCCAAAAGACACATTCCCTTTATGGGCTTCAAATTCTTACTTGCACGTTATGATTCTGTCCAACAGCCTTTGTACTTCTCTCTGCCATGTGTGTTGAGGCCAGTCTACAGGCAGATGCAGGTCCACAGCCCAAAGATGCCTTCATCTAATTTGTGACTCCGAATCTGGAGCTGAACTCTGCTCGTCACTTCAGCAAGTCCCCATTATCCTCACAGTCCAATGGTATGATCCCGAAGAAACATGAGCCCTGCTCAAGATCCATGGAGGTGCCCAGAATGTTGTTACCTTCAGCTCCTCAGAGAATTCCTGATTTAGATGCCAAATAGATCTAGCACCTAATCAATTCTCCATTTACATAGAAAAAAAAAATCTGTGAAAACAGTCTATTTTTATTTGTAAATTGATGATTTGGTGTAATGTTTTCCGTGTCCATATATCTCACCAATCTCATGACCAGCTCTTTGTGATTAAATGTTCCATGTCTCCAGCCCTTCTATGTGATTTAGACTCATGATGAAAAAACATCAGTGTCATAACTATAGAAAGTATGACAATAAGATAGAAAAGCAACCTACTTGTTGAAATTCTAAGAGGTAATTTTTGTTTTGCCTGCTACATTAATCTCTTTGTTCTTTGCTATAGTTTTTTTGTTTTGTTTTGTGGGGTTTGTTGGTTTATTTTGTTTTGGTTTTTTTTACTGTGGAATATACATAATTTATATATAAAATATTGTGATTCTCAAGCTGGGGAAAAAAAAGATTCAAATTTATTTTTAAAATATCAGTGTGGCAAAGTTAAGGCATATATCTTTTGATGCCAGAATCAGAGAAATATTTGTAAAAGAAGCATATATTGTTGAGGTGTACACTTCAGCAGTTTTTGGTTCACGTTTCTAGTACAGATTTACACCATAGATTTAGTATGTGGAGAAGAGTTTTTAAAAGCCCAAAAGCAACTTAACCCTTCCTCTGATTTTCCATAGAAAAGAATTTCAAGTC
>VYZQ01065177.1:0-38984 GCA_013400655.1 Mystacornis crossleyi | reverse complement strand
ACCACCTCCTGAACCCTTCCTGTAACAGTTGTCTATCTTAAGATATGCATTAGTGAAGAAAATCAATTAAATTACCACCACTTAATGAACTATTGCTTGTTGGCCAGTCAGGGTACTTGACTATGTTACCACAATTGAAAAAAATAGGCCATAAAGGGCATAAAGTAGATGCATTTCGTATCTGAGTGACGCACATATTCAGATAGCAACGAAAATATTGATTTATTTTGTTTGTTTTTTTCTCCTGTGGTCAAACAACAGGTCACAAACTACAGTTGATTACAAAATCCTTTCTTTAGCATCTCGCTGCAGCAGACAAGAGCTAACCTTCTCCCATTGCTCTTCCCATCCCTGAACTAAACGTCTTGCTTTGCACTACACCTTAGCAGGAATTCTTGGCAGAATGTTTTAGGCAAGGAACTGAATCATTTCATGAATAGAGGTACAGTCAAGGGTTAATTCAGTTCAGGTTAAGCTGCACAGTGTATTTATCAGATCATTAAGGATGATCTAATGTTTGTACTGGTGCAAGGATTAGCATTTAGTTTGAAAACTTCTGGGTTTTAAAGTTTGAAAACTTTGGAGTTTCTAGTACATCCAAGTTTTCAAGCCCTAAGAAATTTGCAATCATACAGTTGCTTGTAGCTCGCATTGCAATGTCAGCAGTGAGTGTCTTGCACAGCTTTACACAGGAAATGGCCATAAATGATCTGGACCAAATTTCCCCTTTTCCCTCAAGAGGACTTCCAGGGTCAGAGTTGAGGTCATTAACAGGATGGTGTGGGGAAACTCACACTGCAGCTATCTCTCGTGTTTGCAGCTCATGGATAAACAACAGACCTCATTCTAAAATATTTCAGTCCATTAATCTTCAAAAATACAAATATTTATAATGCAGTAAGAATGTATTAGCCCTGTACACAGTGTCTGCCTGATTTGCTTCCCTTTGTGCAGCTCATTAGCTGTTTTAATACAGGCTTCAGTTCTAAGGTGAGTCGTGCTCACGCTTCATCCATCTGTCCATGCAGAGACTATCTGAGAATGTAGGGGTCATCTTCCCGCTTGTGGATTTTGTTATGGTGTTCAGGAGAACTTAATCTTTCCAACTCTACCCTCTCCCTCCAAGGTTGACAAGGCCATGAGAAAGAAGACACTTTCTCTAATTGCTTTGAAACTGGGAGCAGCTTCACAAGACACACAAAAAAAGCAATCCCATAAAAGTGGTTTTTATACTCTGTTCCGAAATTGTGCCAAGCACTCTTCATAAAAAAGGTGCTGATCCAGAAGGATAGTACTTTCAGAATAGACTTTCTTCTTTGGTTATTTTAATTTGAACAATAAATGTTTCATTCTGCTCCATCAATGCAAATGGGTGTCAGTACAGCAATGTACTTCCCCCCGTATAACTGAGATCTGTATTTTGTGCCCTCCACTTACCTTTCAAAAACAGGTTCAGCACTTAGACCTGCAAACGATGATTTTTCATAATACAGTGCAGTAATAACAATACAGTTTTTCTTGCAGAGCTACTAAAACTGACATAATATCATATCAAATGGGCCACTGTCAACAATGAACGGTCCATGAAAGAGCACATTCAGTGCTGTCACTTTCTAGGCAATTAGTTTCACCATTTAAATTATTACACTTCCAGTAATATTATGGCAGTGACACGTGCACATCAAGAAAAAACTGTATTCTGGCAATTATTCACCCATGCTAATTACTTGGAGACCTGTGGAAAAGACAATAGAATTAAAAAAAAAAAAAAAAAAAAGAGAGAGAGAGAGACGAGAGAAGGCGAAACACCCTGACAAGTTATGAGTCCCTAATGGAAATTACTTATCAACATTAGTTGTACACTATATGTTGTCAGTTTATAGATATATAGATGTTGCTTGCCTTGTTTTTACAAATATTTGCTTAGTTAGACCCCTAGTTTCAAAACATAAGGTAATGGATCAAAACCTAATACATCCTTTTTTCTTTCATATTTCAAACACAGAAAAATAGTTCTGCTTACTTGCTCAACTTACTAACAGAAAGCAGTGTTTCTTCTATACAGAGTTAAGCTTTGCATTTTGCTATGCACAGGCACCAGTGCAGATTAGCAGAACCATACAGCACATGCTTTAGTGCAAGATTTTTCCACTAAACCGCNAAACAGCTAGATTTTTGCTCCAGTCATTTACATGCACTGGGCAGAGCGGAAATGTACTCTGGCACCATCTAGCAAAAACACAAGGTAACTCAGTCTTCTTCTCTGAGCACAGACTAAAATGGGGACATGAAACAAATAACTGGAAGAGAATTCAAAATATTGGCACCATGTCCCTTTTTTGACACAGGTGAAAAAGTGCTTTAAGGATCATTTGTAAATATACACCCCTTTGTCAAACGGGGATTTGTGCTGTCATAGCAGAAGCTAATATCTTATATTTCAAGGCCAGTGGAATAGAGTAAGTTCTCTATAGTGATGATTGATGCCTCTGCAGAAGTGGATTAAAAAGCAAAGTAATTTCTTAAGTGTAGGCTTCTGCTTTAACCTTACTTGAAATCACCAACTGAGGCAAAAACCTAGTGTATCCTGAGAACCAGGATGTTTTTAACAGTGATTTATTTACTGGCCATAGAGAAGCCACCTCATCCTGGTTTTCAGTGTCTCCATATGTACAATGGAATAAAAACCCAATTTATTTTACAGGATTGCAGCGAAAATAAATTATTGCACACTTACTGGTTGTTCTGAAAGCATGACCAAAGCTGAAGCAACTATTTTTCATCCTGTTAATACTATAATAAGGCAGCTTTCAGACAGAAGCTTAAACTTTTAAAGAGAAATGAAGAATCAAAGCCTAGAGCTAAGAAAAGAAAACACATTATTGTATTAATGAGAGTAGCTCTGCTGTTCTTGCTTTACCTTGGGTAAGAAGATGAGCTCCTCAGATGGTATAAATTACATTATTTCCAGCTGCCTTCAAGTGATGCCCTTTCACACTGACTGAAGGCCTGGCCTGTGTTATCTAGCAGCTCTGATCTTGGAAACCCCTTTGCTTGAAGAAGTTTTATGGAAACCTCACCTTGAAAACATTTGGTTTTGAAAAACAGAGGCACTCAAAGAAGTTTTCCTCAAATGACAAAAAAATTGCTAATTTTTCTAAATAGCATTTAGTGAAGTTAAACACAGAATCACAAAAACACGGAATAAACTGAGTTGGAAGGGACCCACAAGGATCATCGAGTCCAGCTCCAGTCCCTGCACAGCACCGACCCCAAGAGTCACACCGTGTGCCTGAGAGCATTGTCCCAATGCTTCTTGAGCTCTGTCAGGCTTGGTGCTGTGACCGCTTCCATGGGGAGCCTGTTCCAGTGCCCAGCCACCCTCTGGGTGAAGAACCTTTGCCTGATATCCAACCTAAACCTCCCCTGACACAACTTTAGGCCATAACACAATTAACCTGACTTTATAAATCCTGTTGTCTGCGTTCATGTTTTAATTTTCTTCTCATCAAATGACCTGTTCTATAATTCCTTTCTTTTCTATCATGTCACCAGTGCAATCTTGCTTGCAATTTCTGATAGATGTTTGGGATAGTTTATAAGATTTCCTTAGTAATCTGGTAATTTTTGCAGTCATTTTTAAGTGTCTGTAATCTTGGGGGAATTGGGAAAAAATTATAAGCAAGTGGTTTGAATCTAAAAATGTTAAAACTGTTATTTCAGACATAATTCAGTAAATAAATTGCCCTGCTATTCATGAGCACAAAGTTTATTTTTCAAGTGTACTTTTCCTTGCTTTTCTCCATTTACCTGAAATAAGGAATTTCTTTAAATCTCTGTTTAAGCCTCATACTATCCTCTTTTCCCAACAATTTTGGTTTCTTTTCATCATATCTTCTATTTAAAAAGCTAACTTTTGGAATATCTACTCTGAAATCTGAATGCAGTTAAATTCTATCCAATACTTTTCTAATTAATTCATATACCACTATATAATATCATGAAACACTGACAGAAGAGATCACATTTCTGATTTTCCCACCTCTCCAAAGACACCCAGGCAGATTCTAGGTTTGAGGGATTTTCTCTTCCTGGCTTCTCTTAGTCCCAGTAGTACTCAGGGTAAATGTTTCCATCTGCAGGGTGTAACCTCAAAATATAGAGCTCTCAGCTGTTTTATGGCCCAACACATAACTTGATAGGGACATGTACAACACATCAGGTTGTCAGTGAAGAATACACATCCGTACTTTGCCTCCCCTGGCAAACACAGGCACAGCAGTCCCTGGCACAGTGGACTCAGCAGGGCTCCTTTCAGTGCCAGGTTCTTTCTGTGGGCGGGATGTCCCCACAGTCACTGCCTCCCCAGAGACCCTGAACGCAAGCACAGCTAATTCTCCTTCCAAGTCACACTGCGGCACCTACGGAGCCATGTGGGCACCATAGGCCATGACCACGCTAATAAACCACGGCAGGAGGGGACCAGTATAACCCACAGGACTGGTCTGTGCTCCTGTCACCATTGCATGGACTGATGGGAGGACTTGACCTAGAACCTCATGGAGATCCACAGTGTCAGTCGATTATAGACACACTGTTTCACTCAAATGTATTTTTAAGACCAATGTTTGGAAACATTTTTACATCTGATTGCATATGTTATTTAGCCACCTGCATTGGCTATTCCATACATAAAGACAAATTTCTGTTGGCTTCTTGACATGAGTTTAAAATATGTTTATGAACACAGCTATGTGGGAAATGATTTGAAACTGGGCCTTCTTCCATTCTGCTGAAACAATCCCTATGGCTTCAGGGTAAACCAAATGGAAGGCATTTTATTTAGGATCTGGCAAGCGTCCAGACCCCAATTTTTCACAAAGTTGTGATACACTTATGCCAAAAAAGTTGACATACAAGAAACCTTTGTGCAGCAAAATATCATACTAACAATAAAGCAAATGGACCCGTGCCAAATTTCTCGGTAGGATGAACTGCAGAGAAATTATCTCTGGAAAAACAGACAGATTATTCCTGGTTTCATTAATAAGCTCTCAGTGTCTCCCTCTAAAAGATCTACATATGCAAATATTGGTCTTCATATATTTAGATTTTTCTCTATCACCTTAAAACTATCCTATCTCACNTTTTTTTTGTACCGTGCCAAATTTCTCGGTAGGATGAACTGCAGAGAAATTATCTCTGGAAAAACAGACAGATTATTCCTGGTTTCATTAATAAGCTCTCAGTGTCTCCCTCTAAAAGATCTACATATGCAAATATTGGTCTTCATATATTTAGATTTTTCTCTATCACCTTAAAACTATCCTATCTCACTGCAGCTGTGTCCCTTCCAAGCTGTCAGATTCGCATATTAACTGATATTTCATCAATTTGGCCTGAGCTGCATTTGTAACTGAGTCCCAAGGGGAAAAGCTAATGCATTAAACAGAACATTAGCCTCCTGGAAGTCATATTTCCTTCAGAAGCAAAGAAGCCTTCCTCAGCTGAGCTGTACAAACCAGAAGCACCAAGATGGCGTGGAGAAACTCATATTGTTCCTCGTGAATTTTTCATGAGGGTTTCTGCCCATCCATCTCTAACATCCAGCTGTACATCACTGACCTTTAGTTATCCTCAACTTCATCGTAAAGATGGGAAAGGTAAAAATGAACTGGACCTCCACTTTTTTGGGTATATTTGATACAGAATCAAGGATATCAGGGAGTAACTGGAGCTGGGGATGGGAATCAGGTTGGATGGATGTTAGCTTGCTAGTCCATAGCCCAGTGTCTGCAGAATCATGCAGTGCCGGAGGTAGTTAGTTTGTAGCTGTACAGATGGTCATGGATGATAAGATTTGCCTCAGGCCGGAGAGCTGTTCTTGCTTATTCTACTGAAATGCAGCCTTAGATATTTGTAGCTAAATTGCTTTGATTTTTTTTTTTATTGTAAACTCCTCAAGTTAAAAGGGTAAAGCTCAATTTATGAACAAGATATCAGAAGGCAAAGTTTAAAATGCAAGCATCCCTTAACCTAGCTTAAATACAAATTTCAGAAACAATTTCACTTGAAATACATTTAACTTGCAAGCTTACGAATCGCATCATTTCCCATATAGTTCAAATCAATTCTCAGCAGAACTTTCTCATTAATGCATCAAATAATGCAGATGTCCTTTTCTTGCCCCCTTTGAAGTGACATATGCTTCAATTTATTTTTAATCTTCTTAGTGATGTTGTAAGTAAAGCTGCCCTGTGTGACATATGAAGTTACTATTTTCTTCATTGCTATGAATCTGGAGAACCCAGGCAGCAGTGGCTAAATGCAGATTGAATCAGGCTGTTTAACCTAAACTCCAAGGAATGAAAGCCAGCAGTTAATTGTGAGGACATACACAAAGGCAAATGCAGTGAATTTGCCCCTTGCACTAAGACAGAGAATACACTAAACACTTAAAACCCCACATCTGCACTTCTCTTTTACAAGGCACATTTCCACTGCCAGATGAAGTCTTTTGGCTGCAGCTGTGTGGAACAACAGTGGCATCCAGTGGTTACTTGGCTAAACACAGGCTGCTCTTCCTTCCAGACAGTCCAAAGCCTGTATCCCAAGCTTGCCGCATTGCTTGAGCGATAACAGCCTGAAAATGAGCCGGCATGACCAGCTTGCCCTCTGCATCACACCTTTAAGGAATATTTCTTGTAACAGAACTGCTCTCTGCAGCCTCAGTGCCGGGTAAGGATCCCGTTTCATGAGGACTCTGCCTTTTGGGGACAATGCAGAACAAGCAACCGCTATGGACAAGGCCATTTCCACACACGTTTTTAGAATCTGACTCTGGGAATCCCTTTAAGACCAGACAGCCAAAGGAGGACCAGATGAGGAGACTCTTGGCTATCCTCCCTTGGCTTCTGGCACTCACAGCCCAGGAGCTTCCAGAACCAGAGGCAGCACCCCCGTGCCCTGAGCCTGACATTTATTTCGGCCAGTTGCTCAGTAAATGTTTGATCCGTCCATGTGTAGGGTTATGTGTACTTTTGCAGGGAAACATATTCTCTTGCCTACTTTGACTCCACCACCAGTCTTTCTTGTTCTTACACTGGAAGAGGAAATGAATAATCTCTCCTGATATACTTTTTCCAGGCCATCACAATGCCAGATGTCCCCTCATCCCCCTTTCCAGCTGCCTGACCTGTATTTGATCACAACAGCCACTCCACATCTTTGAGCTTTTCTGACCTTCTTTGTGCCACTAGCAGATCTATAATTTTCTTTTTGAGACAGAGAGACATGAGTGAAGATAATATTCAGGAGTAAAGATGCCATTTTTGGCAAAGCTGAAACTGTCACTCTAAATAAAAGAAAGTCACAATTACTAATAGAGTTTTCTTTCATTTAAATAACATAAAGATCTTCACTGGTATTAAAATAAATGTATTTGGCTTTATTGTCTTCATGTATTTTCCTCTGACCTAAGGATTAAATATTAATATTATCCTCTATATAACATATCTACAATATTTAATATTTTATACTGTGATTTGCCATGGTCTAAATGAAATCTTCTATTATTACTGAACTGAAACTTTCTGACATTCTCAAAATAAAATGCAATAAGTGCTCTGATGTTTCCAAACCGAAGGAAATAATTAAAAATAAAAGATAAAGTCTGTCATAAAAGTCAAAATTTCCATTTTAGGTTGGCATGAGATGTTTTAAAAGAATATATCATGGGAAAACTGTTCTATCTTCTCAAGTTTAGCTGCAAGAGTTTTCCAGATGGGAAATGATGCAGCTTCTCGTGGGAATATAATGCTTTCTGTATATTTTGTTAAAGAAGTGCACATGATCACTTTGGAAAAGATATATTAAACTTAAGATTTATGCTTTGACTGCAAGAAAAAGATGCTGCCAGGGAAAAAAATAAACCTAAAATGCAACATAGAAGAGGCCATCTTTATGACTAAAGATATTTTTTGTGAGATACTATTCTTTTTCAAGGCTTAATTTCCCTTTCTCTTGAACAATATCTTTAAAAGAAATTGAACAGTCTCAGAGTCCAAGACCCCTCTCCTTCCTTTTGTCCATGCAGACTCATTATTTTACTGCAGAAGAGCACTGGAGATAAGGAATTTTATAAAAGAACATAAGTGATTTAGGCACAATTAGATATGTGCTCTTAAACCTGCTAGGTGCATTTAAAAGTCTCCCTAGACAGGTTATGACCATTTATATCCTCCTTTATATGGCCTGCCAGGGTTACTTCTTTAAATTAGCTTGAAGCAGGCCAGATAAACCCAGAAGGAAGTCAGTTGTCTTTTCTTTTGGCATATAGATAGCCATTGCTCTGCTTTCAAGCTTAACAACAAACAAGATGAGGGTAAAGATAAAGAGGACAAAGACTAAACCATCTTTTTCCTTAAGAGCTCACCGTGCAAGCAGCAAAATGTCAAGATGAATTGGATGAAATAGTAAACTCCAATAGGAACAAGACATCTTTTGAAAAGAAAGTCTGCCAGATAGCCTGAAAATGTTCCTTGGCTGGATTACCTCTTCCCTAGCAAAGCTCATGAAGTCATCACACTAAGCAATCAGAGATAAAATGATGGGGTGATTATGAAGGTTTAAGCAATAATACTTGAACTTGGCAAAAAAGCAAGATAAAAGCTCTCTGTTCATTAGTGTTATTAGGCTTTAGTTTGTGCTGGAAATCTGTGATATTTTAAGGAGCCTGGGAGCATAACTCAGCTTCAAGAGTAGTTTCTGAAAGAGCCAACCATGAAAGAAGGGGAAAGCAAGCATGATAACCTCTCTGCCAGTCTGAATGCAACTGCGTGCTGGAGGGTAGGAGGAGGCCAGCGGAGGTATTATAATGCTCCTCAAAAGGTAGCATTGCTAAGAAAGTTTTGGGAAATGTGTGTTGAGAATCTGGAGGAAGAAGGAAGTTTTATATGACCTTCAGAAATCGTAGGCAGAATATGATCACTGACCTCTGCCTACAGCAGGAAGAGAAAGCTGTGCGTTCCTGGGGGGAGAATGGGGTCACATCTACAGATGCAGCCCATATGTCTTTTTGTTCTGATTTTAATGAACCTATATAACACTGATGCCTTTTTTTAATTTAACATACCGTTTTGTTTGGAAGTTTTTTTGTTGTTGTTACTGGGCTTGTGTTTTTCTGTTTCTTTATGTTTTTGGCAGGGCTTGCATAGGTGTGTGTAGCTGCAGCTGTCACATGGCAGAGTACTTATACACACATATGTTCTGGTTTCATCTGAAATAAGTTTTTTAGCTTCCAAGGAGAAAGAAGTAGAAGAAGGACAGGAAAGTCTTTAGCTATCTGAGTAGTAGTGCACAGAAAATTCCTGCTATGAGACAGGGAGAGAAAAGGTAAGTTCATTCACTGCAAATGAGAGTCTGAAACAGACAAAGAGCAACCTCAGCTGCAAAAAATCTTGAAAAAATATTAACAGTATATACATAACACAAATATGAGCACATAGAGGGTTAACCCAACATCTGAGACAATATAATGAATTTAACCCCCTGTTCCCAGCACAAAGTTCCTGTAACCATGACTCTCTGCAGTTGCTGGAAGCCAGTCCTTCACAACCAAACCATGCCTTGCCCAGGCTACAGGCTGGTGGGTGGAGGTCCCCTAATTATCTTGAGCTTCTAAAACCTGAGGAGACACCTCCACTGACTCTGAGGGGTAACAGATGTATGCTCTCCTCATCTCTCCACACTGCTCAGAACAGTTCAGTAAGACAGTGCTTCGGAGAACAGCAGAGAGGCTGCTGAGTGATAGCACTTCATTCCCATCTTGCAGCAAGTGAAATATTCCAGACCCCCACAATTGCAGCTGTAATTCCATTGAGGTTTTCTGGTGACATTAGCCAACTCCTCAAGTCTTTCTCTTGATGGAATTAGAGACCTACTATGGTCTGTGGGATAGACATTGATGCTGATGTCATTAGCATCAGCAGTGGTTCTGCCTGGAAAGGCTGAAGCACTGAAAAGCAGCTTCTGAAAGTAAGAGCCATTTGAAATACTGTTTTAATGGGAAGACAAAGAGCTCATGTAGCTAGCTCAATGTAGCTTTCAAGATAACAATTGCTAAAAGATGTAACAATACACAGAGAAATTGAATGTGCTGTTTACACTATGTTTTTGCATGGTACCTCCTTGCTTTTCACCTTGCTTGCACCAATATCAATTAAAATAGCATAACTGAGGGCAGTGGGATCACACTGCATAAACACATCTGATGTGAAGTCCCGATCAAGCTTTAAATACAAATATATTACTAATTCTAGGATTGCAACCAGATAATGGTGCAAATCCTCGTTAACTAAGGAGCAGTTTTGTGCCTGGAGCTCTGTTTGCACAGGGCTTCACCTTCTATAGAAGGTTGCCTAACTGGTTTCTGCACTTTGTCATCTAAGTGGCCTAAAAATATGCTGAAAATAAAAGCTTTTTTTGACAGTTGTGTAGGGGCCTCTAGTGGGGAGATAAACAGAGAGTGGAGGTTATTCATCCTTGTCCCTCCCCCACACAGTCTAACTCTCCACCCAAGTTGGCAGAGCCAAAAATGTGTCCACCGCAGAAGCTTTCTCTTATTTTTGAAAGTTAATCTCCTCCAGAACTGGATTACCACTGTCTAATCCCTTTAACCACAGGCACATAATGCTGGAAGCGGATGACTTGCTTAGAAACCTGCTCAGAGCACACACGTCTAAGACCCGTCCAGAGCCTTTTGGCTGCTCGGCACCACGGCTGTTAGAGCAGGCACTGCCCGCAGCTCTTTGCTGGCTCCTGCCTTGCTGAAGAGCCTGTCACACCCTTCCTCTGAGCATCACCAAGGGGGTCTGCTGAGCTGCTGTGCTCTACCCTCCACATTACGCTGGAGCTCTGCTCTTCCACCTCCTGCCTCCTCGGAATGTGTTTTATATTTCAGTCAGGGAGCTGCAGTAAAGATTTTAAATGAGTGGTTTCTGCTCATTACACAAGCCTGCTGCCCTATTAAACAGATAGATGTTGTGCTTCTCATCCTGCTAGAGTCTTCTGCAGCAGTTTGTGCACCGAGTCCCACATTACACTGCTTTTTATTTACATTTCAAAACACCTGTCTAGAGATATGAATGCAGCACAAAAATTAACATTACAGCCTAGTGCTGGAAATATCCTAAATATTTCTGCCTGGTTGATACTGCACTGGAATGTGGGAGAGGGAAGATGGAAAACAAAGCATTATTATTTCATTCAGAAAGTATATGGCGAACCAAAGCTTTTTTTTGATCAATGTTGTGAAGCTCAAAGGTGAGTTATGGTACAGGAGTGATAACGCATCTTGGTTGATGAGTCAGCACTGAGCCAGGAGGCAGTGACATTGTTTTTTACTCTGAGCATTGCTGGAATTTGTTCCACAATCAGACGGTCTCTGGGGTATTGATTAAGTATAGACAGCAATACTGGTTAAAGTGTAATCACTGAAAGGCAGCTTCTAAACATAAAATTACTTATACAGAAATTCATTCATGCTCTGTGCTGAATTATCTTATAAAAAGAATATTATTAATATTCTCTAATGACACAGCAGGGAAGATAATGATGGTACAGTATATTCTGAGTCTCACATTAAAGACTAATCCAATGCTACACTGTGACTGAGGGTGTGAAGTTAGAGCAGTCAAACTCAGTCTTACCCACCTGATAACCTTCAGTGTTCATACCTTCTTGATGTAAGATGGAAGGGGCATTTTACTCTTTCAGCATAAGCAAACCTCAGATCTACACATGCTTACAAAATGGTCATCGCTTTTGCCTGCAGACTCCCTGCAGTACCAGTTTCTAATCAGATAACGTGTTTTCACTATGTATAATGTCTAGAAATTCATTCCGTTACCTATGATTANAGCACCAAGCACTCTACCTCACCTCTTTTTCCAGTTCTAAATCTCGCGATGTCTCTGCTCCCCCACCTGAGAAAGACACCACCAAGACAAAAAAGGGACACTTGGGCCCCTCCCTTGTGGCTAGCTCGGTCCTTTGTTTCTCTTAAGTACCCAGCAATCGTGCCTTAACATGGGGAAAAATTCCTTTGAGAGCAAAAGGAAAGAACACACACACACACACAAAAAGAAAACCTCCTAAAAACCCCAACAGATTAGAAAGTTTTAAGCTGCTACAAAGAGAAACGGTCATGAAGTGAAATAAGGCAGTATCTAAATAACTCACTGATAATGGAGAGAAAAGGCATTATTTCTTTTTGTCATTTTAATATTGACCAGCACTGGCATAACCAAATAAGAAAAGTTGTTAGCTTCACAGACTCCTACTACATTGGGAACAGAAGTGACAGTATGCCAGTATGCTGCACGTGCATCACTTCTGTCTCCTAGGTGTAACAGGGAAGCGATTCATCACTATAGTGCGCCTAACATGTTCCCATATATCAGACAGTCCCTTCATCATATGTTTTTGCCTCCATTTCAACAGCAGGTATGAAATGCCACACTTGTATTTACTACTACTGGGTTCTGCTGATGCAAGTCCTCAAAAACCTTTGTACTACAAAAGCCAATCTTTCACCAGAGAAGACATGAAAAAAATGCACAAAGACTGTGCCAAGGTAGGTGTCTGCATTCGCTTGGCTGCTGTTGGTAGAAATCCAAGGTCTAGGTAAACTCTTCTGGAAGTGGTTCAGATGCTAAGGCAAAGTCTAGACTACAATCAGCACACAAACTTCACCTGCTGTCAGGAGATTTCCAAGGAGACAGCTGGCAAGTGAGGCAGTCTATCAGCCTGTGGAGGCCCAGATATGTTGATGCTGCTGTTTTTTATGCTTCAGCCAGAGCAGCCTGAGGATGGTCTTTGTCTTTGGAAGGGCAAACTACCTGTAACTCTGAACTTGTTTCAGTTCTGTCAAACTGAAAAGTGTTTTCCATATGCCGAAGATCTGTTGTTTTATTTATGATTCTGTGATGACTTAATGTAATGAAAGAGTGCAATATGGGCAGTAATATCACTGGAGCAGAAAGCAGAAATTATCTTCACGCATTAAGATAGTTAAGACTTCAAATATTGTTAATTTCTTAAAATAATTCTTAAATGAGAAAACTGAATCTACACAAGACATTTGCTTCCAGTCTGTGTAATGGGGTTGGCTCTCAATGCTGCACTGACTAAGAAGTGCTCAGATATCTCCAATAACAGAGACTGCATATGTGTTTCAACTAATCACGTACAGAAAAATTTTGAAGCTTTTAATTCTAGTTTCGCTCTATTTCCTATAAAATTCAAAGGTCCTTTCATTAATTGAAACACCTGATGGTGATGTGAGATTTATAAATCTGGATTTTAAATTAAGTAATCTAGATTACTTGGGATAATCTAAAGCACGCTCTTAGTTTGACCAGCAGATGCTTTGTGTCCCAAAATGATGAATTCAGATATTTTTCATGTACATCTTGGGAAAGCAGAGACTGCTACTCCAGAATAGGGTACAAGTCTGAGCTACATCTGCATGCTGAGCTGCTGTTAAATTCTTAGCACAGTCCTGATAATGTTTAATGGACTAATACAAAATAATTGTCTTTCCAGGAGGAGAGCAGATGGCTCAAGAAGCTGTAGAGACTCCTCTTCTGGCTATTATCAGACAGCATTTGCCACTCCAAAAAAGTATTTGCTATTTTCAACCTTTAACTCCGGGGCTTTTGTCCTGGTTTGGACAGGTGTCTACTAAGGAAGGCAGGAGTCCCCCTCCCACCCCGGAATGGAAAAATGTAACCCCCTTCCTCCCGAACTATTATAATTTTGGAATTGAGGGGCTTTCAGGCAAAGATATGAGAAATAGGAATAACAGGTCTTTACTAATATATATATATGTACAACAAGGCAAAGCAAAACAACAATAACTAAGGCAGTAACAACCAACAGAAACCAGACCCCAGTGACAGCCGCCGGGGCTGTCGGGCACTTTCCCCTTTGCCTCAGTGACGGCCACAGCCGGCAGGGGCGCTCCGGAATGAGCTCAGGGAGTACGTGGGAATGCTGGACTTTACCACGCCAGGAAGGGACGGAAGAAAACTTCAGCAGGATTCCCTGGTAGCAGCAGGCTGGATCGGCAAGGAGGAATGCAGAAGAAAATCCCGGGTGGCAGGCGAGATGCACAGAACTCCGAGGCCGCAGCCGGAGACTCTGGGCCCTCTCGGCAGGCAAGGGGTGGTGCCCGCAGTGCTATGGTGCAGCGAAAACCCCAAAAGCAGCAGTGAAGGGATGTCGGAGGCAGGGCAGGGCAGAAGGACAAAAACAGCAGAAAACACGACCCCACAGTGAGATGAGTTCTCCCCATGGCGACTGCAGTCTCCGCTCCCTCCAAACGCCAGGAGAGCAATGAGTCCCAAGCACCAGCATCCCACTTCTTTTCCCAGTTCTAAATCTCTCGATGTCTCCACTCCCCCACCTGAGAAAGACACCACCAAGACAAAAAAAGGGACAATTGGGCCCCTCCCTTGTGGCTGGCTAGGTCCTTTGTTTCTCTTAAGTACCCAACAATCGTGCCTTAACATGGGAAAAAATTCCTTTGAGAGGAGAAGAAAAGAACACACACACACACAAAAAGAAAACCTCCTAAACCCCAACAGCTTTGCAAAGGTTCCTAAACTGTAACTGTTTGAATTGTACAAGATATAGCCAGATCTTACAATGACTGCAACACTCTGCCTCAGTTTCTCCAACAGCTGTGCCCATTCTCTTCAAGCTAGGCTGGATCAGCTCAGAATTCACAAATCTTCCCGTGCAGAGTTTGTCCCAGAGAAATGCTGCTGAATCTCCTGCTTATCAAAGCACAAACAATTTTCCTAGTTTGAATAAAAATCCTAGTGTCGTATTACCCTGTAAGGGCTATTAAAATGTTGCTAATTTATGCATTGAATGCAATCATTGTGGCATGTTGTGCTTCCCTTCAACAGACAAGAAAAAAACGAAGCAAAAGCTTCATTGCAAGCATTTAGTACAAGGAGTTAATAATTTTAAATACATGAATTGCAAATAAACAGGCCTGTAATAGGTGACGAACCTGAACAGAAGTGCCAAGCAGTTTTTATGTCCATTATATTCTCACCTTAGCAAATCAAAATGATTAAAAATTACTTTGGTGGCAAAATAAGAACCTGTTTACTGTAGAAGGGAAGATACTACTGCTTAAAAAACAGTATTTGTCTCACAGTAATAGGTGACATTTGTCCAAGTCACTCATTTCGGCCATCAGGGTTTTTTTGTGATGGAGCAGTGGAAAATGTACAGTTGGAAAAAGACCTTTTTTGTTATTTTAATTTAAATCTTCTACACTGAATGTCTGATATAATGCAGATGAGAATGCATTGAGGAAACATGCTGGTGAGGCACATGGATGAAGTCAGCCTGGTTAAGATTTTATTAAACTGAGAAAGTAAAAGGTTATACAGAAAAATGCAATAGCAGAAAGATGACAAGGTGCACTTTTTCTATCTGGAATACACACACAGCAGAGAGTACCAGTCTCTATGTGGTTAGTTATGTACCCACACATCTAACACGTGTTTCAAAGAATTTGTAACAAAAGGACAGGCTACTCCAGCAATTTGTTTCTCAAAATATGTAAACTTCCTCTAGGCTAAATTGTGGTGCAACTTCCAGAGCCATGCAAGGGAACAATAGGACTCAGACACTCCATAAAAAATTATACTGTGAGTGACTCAGCTTGCCTTGTAGTCTGCTGCTGGGGCATTGGAACATTTTCCAGCCTTTTGCATGGGCTTCACAGAAAACCCACAGTTTGGCCTTGAAAGAATAAATCTTCATCCTTATATTATGCCTGAATTGTCAGCATTAACATACCAATGGTTACTTCTGGAAGTTGCATGGTGTTGCTGGTTAATACAATGGCCAAGCACATGTAAAGTGGGAATTCTGAATATTGCAGCAGAACATTTATAATTTAAGTTTTTCAAGGCAAAATTCAGTATTATTGCTGGTTTCAGAGTGGTGGCACAGTCTGTGTTGGGGCTGGGGGGAGGAAGGTTTAAGGGGGCAAAAGTTTCAATGAAGGGAGCTTAAGAAAGAGGGTATTGAAGGTAAATTTGTGGCAGAAAGGAAGAGCATCAGAAAGCTATAGCTGGAAATGCTTTCCTTTCCTGATGCTTCAGAGGTGGGAAGAGAGGCAGCAGCTTCATGCGGGTGGGAGCAGTGCATGCCGTGAGGCAGTAACCGGCCCGTACCTCCTGCGGCGGCTGGAGCTGGGGAGTGTGCCAGCTGGGGAGTGTGCCAGCTGTGTGCCAGCTGGAATATTCTGCCCCCGGGCAGCCGCCTGCTCTGCCCCCGCCCTGAGCAATTTTTCAGATGTCCTGCCTCTCATTCCGTCTCTCACAGACAGCCGGAGCTCCAGTGACTGTGGAGTGCCTTTGCCTCTCTTGTGGCAGCCCTGGCAGCAGGGGGGTACAGGCACCCTGCCCATGGAGCACGGTGCCGGCGGGAACGGCCCTTGGGAGCTTCTAAATCACACCCCCCTTGCGCAATCCACATCTTGTTCAAGGGCTGTGCTCGCCACGCCCGCCGTGCACGCCAGCCGGGGAAGCTGGGCAGCGGGGCAGGGCTGAGCCCGGCCGCGGCCTGGGCACGGCGGCACGCCCAGGTGGACCTTGCAGGCACGGCCCCTGCGTGACAGCGCTCATTCCCCGCGGCACCCTGCACAGCCCTGCAGCCCTGCTCGCACAGGCACCAGCACACACACACCAGCGCCCCTCTGAGAAGGTTACAGTAACCAGCAGATATAATTTTACTTAATCCTTTATGACGTTTTTAATTAAAAAGGCTTTAGTGCTTTTCTAGCGTGACATTTGATTGCACTCTAGATAATGCACCCTTGCAGATTCTGGCAGCAGTAAAGCGCTCAGATAATATATGAAATATTTTTATAAGGAATTCTGTCTGATCTGTCTTCAATGGAAAACACAGTGATTTCGAACCATGTGTATTCTTTTCAATAAAACAGCAATATATGCCAGAGCAAGATAACTGAAGAAAATCGCCCTGTCCAAATTACTGTCCATTCTAAACTGTTTTCATTCTTGCTGCTTAGATTCACTTTTTTTTAATATAAGAATTAACTGAAATTTGTTGCACCATTTTGAAGTACTGACTGAAATGAAACCTGCTACAAGCTGTTTCTAGCCTGTCTCAAAAAACGTGGGTCTGATTCTCTTGTCATCCATACCATTTTAATTTACTTGACTTAATCCTTATTTTCATCTAAAGCAGAATCATAGATGCTCATTCCTCAGAAACTGTCAGAATTATGCTCTTTTTTTTTACTTTCATCACTATTATATAAACTCCTTTGATTTATTCACATATATTCCTTTATCCACTTTGGTCAGCAATAATCACACTTTGCTTAAACATGGTACCTTGCTAATCTCTGACACTGAGCTGTAATGCTATGCTCTTTCCTGGATTTATGCAAATCTGAAAGCAGAAATGCGCTACTGAGGACTTCACACACTTTGATGACAGGGATGCATTTGCAAGATCAAAGAACAAACTTCGAGTCCCACTGTAATCATCTGAAGGTATCCACTGACAAATAGAGCTCCTAGATCTTTCTCAAAATAATAGATCTCTTAGCGAATTATTTAGCTGGTTGTTTTGGTGGGGGTTTTTCCAATTAAACGAAGCTTTTGATATTTCAAATTTTTTCTATCAAAATTGAAGGAAAAAATATTTTTTTAATAATTCTGAGAAAAAAAAATCCTGTTTAGAGCAAAGTAGCCCTTTTTAACAAATAGAAACATTTTTTTTTCTCAGTTTGTTGCAAAAACTGTGTATGTCCTGTGCTGAAAATAAAAATTTAGTGGAATATTCCTGAAGAAGCATTAGTCATGGGAAACAAATTAGCCATTTCATGACAAATTTGTCTATAGGTGCATCATAACAGTATGTAAATGTTTCCCAGATGGATTTGTCCTCATAGCATCTTTATGACATTAATAGTTCTTCCCCTTCTCTGCTATGGATGATGCAAAATGCACATCAAAACCTCCTCCTCATTTGTTAAATCCTGATTTTAAATGCCAAGCCCCCAGTTTTTCAAACCATGTTGTTAAAAGATGCCTTATTTATGGTAGGGTGTTTGTTTACTCCAAATATAATTCCCACTGACTCAGACTCTCCCTGAAAGCTCAGTGTTGCTGCCAGGCAGGCACCAGGTGTCCCCTGGTAGGCACTGCAGTGCAGAACACGTAGATGCTTACTCACCACCTGACTAAGAAAAGTGACCTGTGCCACTTGCTCGGGGACACAGCGTGACCTGACCCTGCAAGAGCACTGGTGCTCGACTGGACCTGCCCCAGCCTTGGCCCACCAGCCTGTACAAAAAGAAGGATGGAGGTGACTGGCAGGGGTCAAGGTGTGTGTGTGTGTTGCAGGAAGGAGGTGGCTCCTCAGGGGACAGCTCTGGGGACTGTGTGTTGTCTAGGCAGATGGCTTTGAATATGATGTATACTTGAAAAAATTAGTCCCACGCTGGATTAGACTGTTTTCTTAGAGGGGCTGGTGAGAAAGTTGTTATCCCTCCACCAAGGATGGCAAAGGGCTTCAAAGTCAGAGGACACACTACTTCAGTGACCCATCCGACCTTCCTGTGGCTGCAAGCCCTTCACTGCTTTCCATTTTTATGGTGAGTTGAAGGTCCTTTCTAACAAAGCATTGCTAAAGCCCCATCTTGAGCCATTTCCTGAATCCCATCCACCTCCTGTAGTGTGTGGAGATAGAGAAGAAGATGCTTTGTCTGACTGAATCTGGTGAATCCTGTCTCATTCACCAGCACATAAGCCTCAAACACTGCAATCTGCCCTTTGGCTGCATACAGAGAGTGGTCCTCTACTGTGCACATTGAAGTGCATAGCTCCTTGCTTTTGGGTCATCCTCAAACTTTTTGATCCTTCAGCTGATATCACAGAGCTCTTCTTTTTCCCAGTGAGCTGGGAGAGCTGGTGGAAGCACCCCTGTGCCACTGTGCCTGATGCCCAGTGCTGGATGTGGGTGATGAGGCTGCAGGGAGAGCTCTGCCCAGCCCTGCCAGACCGTGCTCACCAACAGGAGTGTCGAGTTTCTTTAACAACTCTGCTCGCCACTGCAAGTGCAGAGGTTTATGACTTGCCCAGATACTGGTAGGCTTTGGGTTGGGTTTCTTTGTGAGTGCTGCCCCATGTTTCTGACGCCTAGTCGGGAGTGGTCCATAACCCAGGTTTCTGCTGCAGTGCAAACCATGGACATTAGGGTCCTTCAACCAAATGGTGGCTGAAATTTTCTAAAATGTGTGAAGCAGTTTGTCTTTTCCTACGTGCCATGCTGGGAAATCAGTGTACTGGTTTTGCAATGTTTCTCCGGAATGTTTTGCTAACACTTTTCCAAACAGCATTAACTCTGGGGCAAGCATGATGCAGGGGATATTTCAACTCAAAAAAACTGGCAAAGTTATGAGAAACTAAAAATGGTTTCTTAAAAGAACACATTTCAAACAACATTCACCATAAAGAACACTATTTATACAGTTTAGAAAAGACATGGACTTACACAATACCTGTAATTTTTGAGGCACTACAATGAATTTTTCAAATCAAAATTCAATACAGCCTTGACTGCGGAGCTAACATTATGTCCACAATGAAAGAGAACTGGCTGGATGGCTGGCCAAGAGAATGGTGGTGAATGGAGTTACATCTAGCAGGTAGCCAGTCACTAGTGATGTTCCCCAGGGCTCACTTTTGGGGACAGTCCTGGTTAATAACTTTGTCAATGACCTGACAAGGGGATTGAGAGCACACTCAGTCAGTTTGTAGATGACACCAAGTTGTGCAGGAGTGTTGATCTGCCGAGAGTAGAAAGGCTGTAAAATGATGATGGGCCAAGGCCAATAGTACGAGATTCAGCAAGGCCAAGTGCTAGGTCCTGTCCTTAGATTATAACTGCAGGCAGTGCTACAGGTTGGGGACAGAGTGCTGGAAAGCTGGATCTGGGGGCAGGGGCTGAGAACCAGCTGAACACAAGCCAGTGTGTGTTCAGATGGCTAAGAAGGCCAATGGCATCCTGGATTGTATCAGAAACAGCACAGCCAGCAGGACCAGGGCAGTGATTGTCCCCCTGTACTCACCACTGATGAGACTGCATCTCAAGTGCTGTGTTCAGCTCTGGGCCCCTCACTACAAGAAAGATATTGAAGGGCTGGATGAGTCCAGAGAAGGACAATGGAGCTGGTGAAGGGTCTGGAAAGTAAAGTCATATGAGACACAGCTGAGGAAGCAGGGGGTGTTTAGCCTAGAGTAAAAGGAGGTTCTGGGGTGACCTTATTGCTCTCTATAAGTACCTGAAAGGAGGTTGTAGCCAGCTGGGGATCGGCCTTTTCTGCCAGTTAACAAGTGATAGACAAGAGGAAATGGCTTCAAGTTGTGCCAGGAAAGGCTTAGACTGGATATTAGGAAAAATTTCTTCACAAAAAGGGGTTTTTCCAGCATTGGAACATACTATGGAACTGGTTGAGTTACCACCCGTGGAGGTATTTAAAAGGTGTGTAGATGTGACACTTGGGGACACAGTCTAGTGGTGGACTTGTCTGTTTTAGATTAAAGGTTGGACTCACTGGTCTTAGAGGTCTTTTCCAACCTAAATGATCCCATGATATTTAACACCAGTCATTCATATTACTCCTACCATTATGTGTGGCCTGAAAGATAACAGGAGAAGGATGTGGATGAATTCCAGCTTTAGAACCAATGTTCTATGGAGTGCAGTCCCCTTTTTCTTAATAGCCCAATTTAGTTCAAAGAATGCTTCAAGGCCTGCTTTAAAAGCAGCAGGTTCTCAACTACGTATGTCAGATTGCCACCAAAAATGAAATTCTGTAACTCACTGAAAAATAAGATCTGCAATGGAAAAACGTGACACACCCTTATTTATTGCATCTGGAAAGAACCCAGTGGAATAAAGGAAATTGATAAAACTCGGGAGACACAAAGGACACGTCTGTAACAGCAAGACAGACTGATGCTGTGTGCAATGCCGCGGAGTTCTGGAGATCTTGACTTTTTAATCAGAATGCCTGGCTTGTATCCTCAGCAGCATGCCTTCTGCGTGGCTGCATGGAAAACCAGCCCAGGATGTTCTTGAAAAAAAATAACTTTGTTAAAAGCCCCACTTATTTTATGCTAGTTGTAACAATCAAAGCCCCTGAGCCCCTGGTCCCTGAAACATAATCTTACACTCTTTAGTGCCCTGAGCATGGTCTGTTTCTCTGTGAGAGAAAGAAGCTGCAGCTCAGACACATAGAGCAAAGGGGGCCTAGGGGAAATGGGACTACAGTATTATCTAGGTACTTGAGTTCTGCTGGTTTTCAGAGTGTTAGGCTTCCTTATTATCAGTGAGCATCTGGGTTTAGGTGATTTGCACACAGCCACACAAGGGAGCAGTGACAGAAAAAGTAAACCTTGCTTCAGCAGTGCTGTTGTAAAGATATAGTATTGTGTTTAAATTCTGTGCAGCTGAGGGTCATATTAATCACTTGATTTAATATTCCACTTTTGCCTTTTTCTTAGAGCAACTGTATAAAGTATTTGTATTAGCTACATCTTTATGCCATTACACAGCTTATGCAGTTTAGCCAGTGTTGACTATAAAAAGAAATCAAGAATTAGGAAAAAACCCACAAAAAACCCAGAAAACCAAAACAACCAAAAACCCCAACACCTAGCACAGGCATCAAAATGGGCTTTCAAATGTATTTGGGGTTTCTACATCTAACTGCAACCACATACCTTCTGAGCCACCCTCCTCTCTAGCTCTTTATGATTTCTGTGTTTCTAGCACTCAAAAACTTAAATCCCCAACTGCCTTATTCAGTACTCTCACTCCCTCTGGTGGCTCTGTGTTCTCCACACGCCGACTCTAAAAGATGGCTTCCAGAGCTGCAAACAAACGCTTCAGAAGAGAAAGCACTAATCTAACGTGCTGCAGATTTCCCTTGTTGCACAAGCGTGCTTCATAAACTGGATTAACGAAGGAGTAAAAGAAAAGAAACTTAAAGAAAAGGAACTGGCATCCCAGCTGGTTTAGGCACACAAATGGAGTGAGATGGGTGGGTTGCAGCCCACCATCTGATCTGCAGTGTTTCCCCGTTTGATGGAATTTATGGCACGGCGCGTTTGGAAATTAAACTGCTCACATGGCTTGTGCCAGATCGGCTCCCTGTGTGGGCAGATCTGGGCAAGGATCACGAAAATCTGCAAGGTTCCCTCCACGAGCCCTCCAGCAGATCGTTTTGTCAGATGTTGGCCACCCGGCAGATAAAAGCTCAGGCTCTGTAGATCTCTAGGGCGCCTGTCAAAACCCAGTCACCTCCTGTGTGACAGTGGGGCTCTGCCCTCCATCCCCACCACCTCACAGACTTTGTGGAGCAGAACCCAGTTCCCCGCATCTCCCTTTGGGTGCCCATGGTCCTGCAAGGAGAGGATTTCATAACACCGAGCCTGCCTCAGGCAAAATTGACTCTAAAATACCTTTTCCCAGAGGTCAAAACAGAGGATCCTAATGTCAAGAGGCAGTGTTCCTTTTTGTGCAAATCTCTGCACAGATGACCATGGACATCAATAGGTCAGGCATGCAGGCAGACAGCCAGTGATGGAAAAAGCCTGCAATCTGAGATCTCTGCTTCTGTCTCTGATGAGCAGACGGCCCTTACAAAGGACAAGGTTTGACAAAAGAAATAAGTTATTTGCCTAAAAGAAATGTTGTTCCTTCCATGCCCTTTTGTGCTATAGAACAGATTAGGAGGAGGAGAAGTCCTTCAAAATTCCTTTAAGTATTTCCCATACAGCTCTGTTGCTTGATATATTTAATTTTTCTTATTGAAGCATTTGGAAATGAGTATATCTTGAGGCCCTAAACTCCTTCCAGTGTCTGAAACAGAGTGAGACACTTTCTCAGTGCTGACCAACATGTAGGACCTGCTAGCCCAAGTCTCAGCATGTGCTCAGCTCCCGTTAAAGATTGGGGCTTAGTGCCCAGGGCTCTCCACATATGAATATTAGATTCCAAATCCACCATGTGGATCCTGTTAACTCCACGCTGAGAAAGAATACCAGAGCTCAGAGTGATAATCTGTAATGAGCCTAACCCAAAATCCCCAGCCAAAGCAGCTGTGACCTCTGAAGGAGCTCAGACCCAGATCCAGACTTCTGTGACTTAGCCCAGCTCCACAGGCTGTGCATGCAACATTAACACAGCTCCAGTCCCAGGGGACAAAAGCAAACCACAGACTTGCTGATGCCTCAGCTGTGCTTGATTTACTGAAACTGGATTACAGGCTTTCCCTATCACAACTGGCCGTACCACTGGCATGGCTGGAAGCAAAGGACATGATTTGTTTTCTCCTGCAGTGTGCTAGTATGTTCCTGCTTATTTTCAATACTGTAAACAAAAGTAAAGCAAGGTTTGATGTTTACTCAAAAGCTGTTTCTCTGCAGAGTGGGAATGAGAACAAAGTGCTTGATTACAGAAATCTTTCAACTCCCCCTTCCCACTGGTCATCTCCTCACCCCTTCTTATGTCAGTACCTCCAATTCTGCAGCTATTTTCTGCTCCTTAACCTGGCACTGGGAAATGCTAAAATCACTCACCTCTTCAATTTTTCCTGCAGGATATGAATCAACACTATCTACACTGTATTCATGTCTCTCTCGGTAAGTACAGCTGTGAGGAAGAGAACCAAACAAAAACAAACCCTCAAACAGAGGGGTGAAACAATGGTGAGAACAAGCCTCCTGCAAAGCTTTCAAGCCTGCTGTGTTTTTATTGATACAGACCCATCTGTAAGCAGGAATTCTTACTGCTTCAGCATTTATAGTCTTGGGTGAAGGCAGGGAGAGATATGAGAGAAGTTTAGCTTCTGAAGCTTCTTGATCAGTTTCTTGGGCTGCAATTTTGGTTTAAGAGTTTTAATTTTGTCTAGAACACATCTCCCATCCCTATTGCTGATGTTCTCTAAAAGCTAATCAACACTGTCCTCCAAAGATGAAGTCAGAAATCTGAATAGGTATCTGAATTTTTGCATGCAGAGTGTAGACTTTGATCAAGGAACTCATTACAGAAATTATGCACAGCTTAAAGGTGTCCAAAAACAGCAAAGTGGAAAGACTGAGAAGAAGGCCTATATTACATCTTCCTCACCATCAGATGCACCACTCACAGCTGCCCAGGAGCACAACCTTACTTTGGTGGTACCCTTCCAGTGAAAAGCCTGTCCAGGGCTCGCCCACCTACCTTGAAAGAACAGGGACAGAAATGTTTCTCCTGTATACAACAGATTGACACAATACACTCCAAGAAGACAGAACCACAGGTCAGGTCCTTACTCTGCCTCCAAAGGTTCAATCTCTTGTTTCTTTTCTCTGGTAAGAATCAGGCTGAAATTGCTTTGGAAATAAGAGAGTTTTTGCTTCTGTAACCTTGTGGGGAAAAGATTAGGAAACCACAAGCCTCATCTTTTGTATGTGAAAGCAGTCATGCTTCACTAATGGATCACAGTGCTTTCTGAGAAGATATGCAGTGGTTTTAGAAGTGTGCTAGATGGCATTGAGGGCTAGAGAGCCAAAACTATGTATGCAGATCATTGCATCCACTGGAGCATTCCTTGCACAGATCAGGTTATGCACGGATCATTCTCCCCCCTGGTGAGCTATGCAAGGGGAGGCAGCTCAGGGAAACATCTGGGATCCACTGACCTACAGTTGCCATTTCTTAGGGATGTACATTAAACTTCCAGGCAGGAGACACTTGAAACAAAATACCCATCAGATAACAAAGCCATGTATTAGAGACAGATGTAATTCCCAATGCCTTCCCGCAGCAGGTGTGTGCACATATACCCACACACAGGTACACATGTGCACAGCTCAGGATGGTGTGCGTCCAGTTCAGCCTTCTTGCATCTTTGCATCCTTTCAGTTTTGCATCTGTGTGATTCTATCATAAATGATGTGGTTTTGAGACAAAAATGCCTCTGCTTTTGCAATTTCCTGATTTTTTCCCCATTAGTGATTTTGTATGGGATATTTACTGCACTTTGTGAGGCATGGCCTTTCAGGAGGGAAATGTATGTTCCTTTGAGCCTGCCTTTTGTTAGAATACTACTCATTTTTCCTGTCTCATTCTTTTTCCTGTCTCTTTCTTTATAATGGCATGGGCTGAGCACAGCCTTTGCTGGTTCCCCTGTAACTCAGATCTCCCCTCTGCCTGGTGGACTGCAAACTTGGAGCAGGTCCCAGGTTGTTTTGTTTCTGTTGGAACACTTTCCTTGTTTGCCTTTGTCCTCCTCGAGGGGCTTTCTGCAGCCTCCTGAACTCTTGTTTGACTGGGTTTCTAAGGCATCAGCAGTGCCCGAGGGTTCTGTGGGCAGGCTGGTTAATTTGTGTGTACAACTGGCTGCAGACCATTCTGCTCCATTCTCCGGGACAGTTCCACAGCTGCTCTTTTGTTTTTGCCCTGAAAAAATTAGGGTAACAACACCTGTCTCTTCTGATAATTGTGAAATTGTCCTGAAAATCCACCCTGTAGATCCAGTGCTTCTGGAGACTTACATGAATAACGTTTTCTCCCAGCTGAATTAAATTTATAGGAAAACCTTTGTAAAAAAACAAGAAATTTCTTCCTAAGGTGAAACACTTTGAAAAAGTGAACCTATTTTGGGAGATTGCTGGCAAAGCGACATATAGGTGCTTCCTTTGAATTGCAGCTGCAGATAACTAAGTCCTAATTTCCTATGAAGAGCCCACATTTAGATCATTTCCGAGCTGGCCTCACAGTGAAACTCCCACACAGAAAATGGAGAGGCTTTTCATGGTACCTTAAGTGCAGTTGTTGCACAGATGATGCATCCTCCAAGGAGGCAGCTCTAATTGTAAAGGAGATGAACTCCAGAGCTGAACTCTGCTATGTTGCCAGAGTCATATGGGAATGCTACTTGGAGCTGAGGAGCCACGCTGCCACGGGGAAGGCAGTGTCACACACACTTCAAGGCTTCTGATCTTAAATATCACAGTTAAACCTAATAGCAGTTCAGAAGCTGCCAACTGCTAAATAAAAGCTAATTGTAAGTACTTTCCCTTTACTAAAATAGCCTATATTCCACTTAATGAACAAATCTGATGTGAAAATTGGAAAAGCACAGCAAAACCCATATGGGCAATACATATACATAGTGCACAAAAATGATACCCAAACTACATTACCAAGGAATGTCTATATAGCTCATTTGACACTTAGGTAATCAGCTCTAGTAAAATACTGTTGTAGAGTGAATGAATTTTTCAAATTAAAATATTAATGCAGAGATACTTTTTGCCAACCTGACACAGAAGCATTGCATCCCGTTTCGGAAGAAAACAATAAATAGTCTTAAGATGTTTGAGAATTTCTTTTTTGGAGGGACAAGATAGGTATCAGGCGTGTCTGAAGCTTGGGCTGCCACCACTTTGGAATGCAGGAGGGAAAGGCAAGTTTCTGGTGGCTGCAGTCATGAACTGGAGTATTCACCCCGAAAGTTTGCTGGCTGGGAACAAGGAATACATGCAGCTGGATACAGACCAAACTTCAGGCACAGCAGCAGCACAATATTGTCTGTGTGTCAGTACTATGAAATCTGCTTCCATCAGCAGAGACTCCTTAGCCTGGTGCATCATTACCTCTCCAACCTCCTCCAAGTCTGACCAACACCAGAGTCAAGGAAGACTTACTTGGAAATGATCAAAGAATCACAGAAATCATAGGATTGTTTAAGTTGGAAAAGACCTCTAAGATCATCAAGTCCAACTGTTAACCCAGCACTGCCAAGCCTACCACCAAACTGTGTCCCCAACTGCCACATCTACATATTTTTTAAATACCTCCAGGGATGGCCACCACTTCCCTGAGCAGCCTGTTCCGATGCTGGACAAACCTTTCCATCAAGAATTTTTTTCTCATATCAAATTTAAACCTTTCCTGGCACAACTTGAAGCCATTTTCTCTTGTCCTATTGCTTTATTATTTGGGAGAAAAGACCAACTCCCACCTCACTACAACCTCCTCTCAGGTACTTATAGGTAGTGATAAGATCTCCACCGAGCCTCCTTTACTCCAGGCTAAACACCCCCAGCTCCCTCAGCCACTCCTCACAGGATTTGTGGTCTGGACCTTTCACCAGCTTTGTTGCTCTTCTTTGGACACCCTCTGGCACCTCAATGCCTTTCTTGTAGTGAGGGACTCAAAACTGAGCATATTACTCGAGGTGTGCCATTTGTATCACCAACAAAAGCTTCAACACTGGCTCAGGAGACTTACAGCTGTGGGATATAGTCTGGAACATCTGCAAAAGTTATGTCTTCTGTCTTCTCAAGGAAAGTTGTGCCTACTTGGTTACAACATCCTGCTTGAATTAAAACTGAAAGCCAATGCTATTCTGCAGCCTGTACTAAGCTTTCACCAGTGTAGCTGGCCCCAGGGAGGGGGAGAGCAGCAGAAAAAGTAAATTGCTCTACTGGAATTCATTCTGTATTTGCCACATGCTTAAAATGCAGCTTTTCTTTCTGAGTATTTTCATAAGCAATGAGGTTGCAGACATAGCATTTTCCATCATATTTCCCCTGCTTTGGAGTACATGACATGCACTGTCTTTATGGCTGAATAAAAGGTCATGACTGGCCAGCTGGTAACACAAAACGCATTCTTACACTAATGGCAAGGTATTCTAGCTTTTGCTTCATATTGTACTGACTGCATATTTACATAAACCCTATATCTGTTTAGTTAAGTTAAGCCAGAGGGTGATGATCTTTGTCTTTACAGAAGAACTGATTTAATTTTATTGAACAAAGCTTTCCACTTAAAAGATCAAAGTCAGTGCAGCACCCTGCAGCAACAACTCAGAAGTTTCTTCAACTATTCAAATTAATAAAATAGGGTAACTGGGACTGAAACAGCAGGAAAAAGGAAAAAGGAAAATAAAAATAAAAAACTCCTCGGGGGCTTTCTTTATCCTGAACTTGGAGAGAGACATTTTTCCATTTATCAAAGTCCCATTGAGTGTCCTGACTCTCCTGACTCTGAAAAGGGAGGAATTCATAGCAGAGGCAGCATGCACAGTTTTAGACAAATTTCTAGAAGCTGTTTATGCTATGGGGAAAAGACACAAGATACAGTACAGTGAAGAAAACCTGGCGTCTCTAACTGCCATGTGCTAGTTCCAGGCACTCAGCACAGTGAACTCTGACTAAATAAATATCATTTTGTATATAAAATTGCTTGGTAACTCTACAGAAAATAATGGTAGAAATCATGAGTTTGAAACTGTAGCTGTAGCAGAGATAAATATTTCATTGTCTTCTGAGAGAGCCTGTGTGTTCCCTCCTAGCATGTGATTTTGGGGAAATTGTCTTGCAATTTATTTTTGGGAGGGGAATGGCTAAACACCTGCTTTACATTTGACTGCTGAAGTTTGGTATTTGCTTGCAAGTAGCTTCCTCACCTCCCAGACTGATAGCGGCACTCACTACTGATACGCTTGGTGAGCGCCATGGCTACACCTCATGCTATGGCAGGACAGCGTCAAACACATACTAAAATCCACTCTTTGCACCTGTCCAGAGGTTATATCTTGGGCAGCCCAGAAACATGGAGCTGTAGCATGTTCTAGCTTAGCCCTCAATTAGCACACTGATGAAACTGGCCCCAAAATCTGTTTTGACTCCAAGGAAACCTTTCCAAGAGATCTATGTTGCTTCTACATCTCTTTCACACAATACATCCACATTAGCACTTCAGCTTGGATCAGGAGAGTGCTGTGGCAGCGTTCCTCCCAACCACCCATCCTTACCATGCTTTGCTTCATGTGCTGGAACAGTCCTGGCATCTATCAACAGGACTCCATCCAGACAAAGCTAAACAAAAAAATCTGGTGTAGGAGCACACTTACTGCACTACAGTTGCTAACATGAGGCCAGTCAATGTG
This sequence comes from Mystacornis crossleyi, assembly GCA_013400655.1. NCBI lineage: Eukaryota > Metazoa > Chordata > Aves > Passeriformes > Timaliidae > Mystacornis > Mystacornis crossleyi. The sequence continues at coordinate 9,907 of VYZQ01065177.1, read as the reverse complement.
ATCAGATTAGAGCTGGTCTAAAATAAAATCTGAAATACATGGAGGGCACACACTGGGTCCCCTGTGCCAGCTCCTCTGTGCTACAGATCGTCCCTACTTGTTCCAGCCCACCTGCTGATGTAGACACAACCCAAAGAGGCTGCACTGCTGCTTTCTAACCCTCTCACTACTTAAATGGGTGAATAGTGCCGTTTTAGGCACCATATGGTATCCCTGCAGGCTTCCAGCTGCCACTCTGCAGACCAACAGCTCAACCAAATGTCTCGTGTCATATCTGGCAGCCCCACGCAGACATCTCAGATACCTTAGGGAGACTAACTGCTGTGGATGTCTATGTTTAGACAACTGAATACCATTTTATTTTAGCATCTTTTCCCCTCTAGACCCAAAAAATTGAAGCAAATGAGATTAAAAAATGAGAAAGGAGATGCTTGAAATACTATGGTGTGCTCTATGAAATAAAATACATGGTAAAAAATAAACAAAATAATAAAATAGCATTTCTTGTAAAATTTTCTCATTTAAAACTCTTTTTTATTTAATAAATTAAAAAGTATACAAAGCCTAATCTGACAACAACAAAAGTATTGCTTTGTCCTTCAAGAAACAGCTGAATTTTACAAATTGCATTTATTGTTCAGCAAGGGCTGAATTCACTGGCTTTAATAGAATAATTGCGAAGCTTGAGATTCAGTTTCTGTTTGTCTAATTTACTGGCCTAATGCCCCAGATACTCTGAGGACTGTAACATCAGAGTCTTTGCAGGACCGTGTCCTAAAGCTAGCCAAAAAAACCAACCAAACAAACAAACAAAAAACAAACAAACAAACAAACAAACAAAAAAACTTATCAGATTACTAATTTTGCAGGGATAGTAATAAAAGAAACAGGCTTTGGCATGTTTCCTGTCCTGAGGGTGACTGACAGAGAGCAGCCCTTGCCTGTACTAGCAAACTCCTGGCGTCCAGCATGGGCTGGCTGCAGGTAAGCAGGGATGCTCCCTGGGCTGACCACTCTCAGTACTGCCTGGCAGAGGCTGGTGGCCACGGGCCAGCCCTGTGTCATGGCTTAACCTCCCAGTCTCACACAGCAAGCACACGCCAAAGCTGCAGAAAAACACTTTGACCTGCCAAGGAACAGCCTAAATTTCTGAATCTGCATGGCAATACTTGGAGATTACCGGCCTTTCAAACACTTAAACAAAAATCCTGACCTCTTGTGGCCGTCAAACTGTCCAGCAAAATTTCTGTGAGTTTCTCTTGCCTGGATGTGGGATGGCCATTTGTGTGTTCCTGTTGCTCCTCTCCCAGACCTGCCTGTGTAGGAGGAGTCATGGACAAACCTCACATTTGAACATCTCCGTGGGTCCAGTGAAAGCCACAAATGTGATCAGAGGGCCGAAGCACCTCTCTTACAAAGGCAGGCTGAGAGAGTTGGGGCTGTTCAGCCTGGAGGAATGAATGCTTTGGGAAGACCTTAAAGCAACTTTCCAGTACCTAAAAGGGTCTTACAAAGAAGAAGGAAAGTGACTTTTCACATGGGCAGATAGTGACAGGACAAGGGGAAATATTTTTAAACTAAAAAAGGGGAGATTTAGATTAAATATTAGGAAGAAATTTTACTGTGAAGGTGTTGAGGCACTGGAACAGGTTGCTCAGAAAAGTTGTGGATGCCTGATCCCTGGAAGTGTTCAAGTCCAGACTGAATGGGCCCCTGAGACACCTGATCTAGTGGGTGGTATCCCAGCCCATAGCAGGGGGTTTGGAACTAGATGATCCTTAGGGTCCCTTCTAACCTAAGACTTTCTGTGATTCTGTGATTTGTTCTAAATGTGAAAGTGCAGTCCTTTTAGACACTGTGGACAAAAATCTGGCAGAAATGACACAGAAATGGGAAGTATGGGAGTGATTGTGCACATTAACATCCTGCACGTGGCACACAGCTTCTTGCAGACCTTTGATTCTAACAAAGACATGAGAAAGGGAGTGTTGGTTTTGTCTGCCTTGCTTTGCTGTTCTCCTACTCTGCATTAGTAGCTTTGGATTATATAAAAACTTAGACTATGAATATATTCTGCATGTGTGTAATTAATAACGTCTGATGTCAATTTTTGCAGATATATATATTATCAGCACAATTTCAAATACAAATCTTCACTTCCAAGAACTCAGCATCAAAACCCAGAAAGTCTGGCTTCATGCGCAAGTGTGTGCAAGGAGAAAAGGCCAGTGGAGTTTCTCAGGCCAGGTTATCTTTTACCCGGGCAAGCTAAGGCTACACAATGTTTAGGGCAGGCACATATTTGCACCCTGCTCATTCATAAGCAGTGGTGTCTTCTATATGAGAATTTCCTTCATCCAGGACCGAGTACCTGAATGCTTTATAATTTCTGAAATAATTGGAGCACCTACAGGTATGCATTTTAAGTCTGCATGTATGGCAAATCCAAAGACTGCTGAAATACAAATAATATACCAAACACAACAGCATCTATTTCTAGAATTTATAAATTTATAGAATGTATAAATTATATAATATATTAATAACATATACTCAAAACCATTATATAGTGTATTAATAAAATCTGTTTTTAGAAGATTTTCTTCCTATCACCTTGTATATACAGACTGGATATAGCAACTATAGTACTGAGTAGATTTTTATTTAGAGGACAGATTGATTGATAATTGCCCTTGTTTAAAACAGAAAGTAAATAAAAATGTTTTAAATCAAATTTACATTTTAGTTTGTGTTTTTTTCTGAAACTACGGCTTAATTTCTGATCCCACAAAGGCTTATCCATATGTTTAGTTTCATACTTAGGAGTAACAATAGTGAAACTAATGTATATAAAAAATAAGCCTTTGCTGACCTGAAATCTTGATGTAGCCTGCTTTCACATTCAACCTATGCAAACACCCACTCAAGAAAGGTGAAATCATTCCCACTGCTCAGAATCCCTGCAGTTTTTCATTCTGCATTCTCTGAAAATAACACTAGTTCACATTAACAAATGTTAATAGGATAGGAAAAAATAGGATAGAGAAAAAGTTTTGTAAAAAATATTTTAGTGATCATTTATAAGTTTTTAATTTTGGGTTCCCCTCAGGTCTCTGTTTCTCACTTGCTGGCATTTTCTGGTTTCCCTCTGAAAATAATTGATATTTCAGTTGCATACATAAACAGGCTTGGACTTTATTACTTAGAGCCCTTGGTGTTTACTGGCACTCATTTACAACATGTTTTCTCTGAGGATGCCCATCACAGCAACAGCTGCTCATCCTCTATTCCAAAAAAACCAACACTGGGCCACTGGATTTTCTGTTCCTAAATGTTATGACATTTAATGACAATAAAATGTCATTCTATTGTTTTAGTGCTGATGATATTTCAGCCTCTCCTTGGGCATCTAATGCTGCTGATGCAGTCCAGCAAATTTTGGTACACAATAGATTCAGGAACAGGTTCTCCTAGTAACGAAGATGCAACATGATAGCATCTCAAAATGTCCTGGTGTCAGAGAGCACTCTGAGGTACTGCATACATGACTGTAGTATGTTTGTTTCTTTACTAAGAATGTTGAATGATGTGAATAGCATTTTGCCTTTTACAGAAAAGTACAGTAGCAACCACAAAACAGATAACCTGCACAGATTGCTGTTGACAGAATGAAACAGTATTTCGTATTTCTGTGAGACAAAACTCACTGTGCATTTTCAGGTAACAAAACCAATGGGGCAATAAAAAGTATCTTTTAAGTGCTACTACACAAAAGTTGCTTTCAAAAAGCACAGTGTTTCTTAATTAGTTGTAGCACTGTCTTGAGAACCTCTTCTTTGGAGGGGCTGGCATCAACCTCTTGGCATGCAGGATTCACCATCCTTCTGTATGACTCTTCAACTCTATTTAAAAACAAAACAAGAGAAATTAAACTTCCAAATGCAGGGATATGAAGTGGCGTTAGTCATCAGTCTCAGAAGACAGTGCTTGCACTGCAGAGACAGAGAACAGAAAATCTAATATGAAGCTAAGAATGAAATCTACTGCAAAGAGCAATGAAACCATTAATAACTATTACAGTGTAAATCTCAAATCATATAGTTTCCTTGACATTGATTCCCAGAGCTCCAGCCATACTAACATGGCATGGCCTAAAGGCTTATCACTGGATACAGTCTGGTATAGCAGTAGAGTGGACAGTCTGCTTCTAGCACCTGAATTAATTTTTTTCAGTTTCTGCTAAGGTATCTCTGGACTATATGGCATTGCATTGTATATGTGTGCTCACTGACTGATCTCAGCTCTGGATTACAGAGTTGACATATCATTCAATGTCTTCCTCTGATCAACTAACTGGATGAATAACAGGATGAAATACAGGATGAAAACGTCCTCACTTAGGCTATAAGCATAATGCAGAACTCTCCCACATTTAGTCTTTGAGGGTCTGATTGAGGATGTGAATATTATTTTCTATGTTCCCATAATGCCATTCAGGATGGAAGAAACAAGACAAATCAAGGGAGATTCTGAATGTTCTCATATTCAGATTGACATAATTAACAGGTAGAAATAACTAAAAGCTTTCCAAGAAGAAGAAGAAGTAACAGAATTAAAACATAAAAGATTCTTAAATGGCAGTGTGTTCCCTAGCTAACTCATCCCTCTGCAGGTCTCACTATATGAGCTCTGTGTCCACACAGAGTTTCTATCAAAATTAGGCAATCACAGAATCATAGAATCATAGAATGTAAAGGGGCTGGAATGGACCTTAAAGATCATCTAGTCCCAACTCCCCTACCATGGGCAGGGACACCTCTCACCAGGCCAGGTTTCTCAAGGCTTTATCCAAACTGACTTTAAACACTGCCAGAGTTGGAGCATCCACAGTGTCTCTGGGCAACCTCTTTCAGCATTTCCCCACCCTCACAGTTAAAAATTTCTTCCTAATAGCTAACCTAAATTTCTCCTCTTTCCATCTGTATCCATTACTCCTTGTCCCATCAGTACAGTTCCTGATGAAGAGTCCCTCTCTGGCTTCCCCGTAGGCCCCTTCAGATACTGGAAGGTTTCTGTGAGGTGTCCACTCAACCTTCTTCTCTCCAGGCTGACCAGCCCCAACTTTCTCAGTCTGTCTTCATAGAGGAGGTGCTCCAGTTCTGTTACCAACTTTGTGACCCTTGTCTGGGCTTGCTCCAACAGTTCCATGTCCCTCTTATGTTGGGGACACAAAAACTGGACTCAGCACTCCAGGTGGGGTCTCATGAGCAATGTATAGGAGGAGAATCCCCTCCTTCAACCTGCTGGCCATGGTGCTTTTGATGCAGCAAAGGGCACAGTTGGCCTTCTGGGCTATGAGTCCACATTGCCAGCTCATGTTGAGTTTTTCATCAACCAGCACCCTCAAATCTTTCTCTGCAGGGTGAAACTGTCTGACCTGTAGATGTGTTTGGGATTGCCACGACCCAGATGTAGGACATTGTACTTCCCTTTGTTGAACTTCACGAGGTTTGCACAGGCCCACCTCTCAAGCCTGTACACATTCCTCAGGACGGCATCCCTTCCCTCCAGCATATCCACTGCATCACACAGCTTGGTGTTGTCAGCAAATCTGCTGAGGGTGCACTCTCTTCTACTGTCCATGTCACCAAAATTATGGTGAATAGTATCAACCCCAGAAGTGACCCCAGCGACACCACTTGTTGCTGTTTCCCACGTGGACAATAAGCCATTGACCACAAATCTTTGTGTGCTGCCATCCAGCCAGTTCTTCATCCACTGAATAGTCCATCAATCAAATCCATCTCTCTCCAATTTGAATATGAGGATGTCATGTGGGACCCTGTCAAATGCTTTGCAGAAATACAGGTAGACTTTGTCAGTTGTTCTGCCCCATCCACCAATGTTGAATTTGTCAGGCAAAAGCTCCCCTTTGTAAAGCCATGTTGGCTGTTGCCAGTGACTATTTTTAAGGCATATCATCACCAGAAATTTCAAACCCTAGAGGTAGATTTCAGCCTTGCTTGTAGATATGGAAACCAATATTCAGCTGTCTCTGCTGAGGTATCTACACAAACATTGTGTATTTGAGTTTCCACCTTAGACAATCTAATCAATACATTTGGCAGAGCCTAGACAGCAATTCAGCACACCCTGAAGTAGGATACCTAGGGTGACATTCAGTTGCTTAAGTTAATGTACCTAGTACTGCTTGAGATGCTCTGGACTATCTCATTTAACTTCCAGTTCCTAGCCCAGAAAGTGTCCATAGGTTCTGCATCACATCTGTCATGTTCATATCAAAAAGCTTTAGATACTGAAGTTTAGATCACTGAGCCCCAAACGAGTGGTGAGGTGAATCACTTTGAAGACTCCACTGAATGTACTGACTATACTGGTACCTGAGACACTTTGCACAACTAAAGACATCTACAAGAGGATATTTAAATTTTATTCTCTCAATCTGGATCTCAATTCCAGAATTTCCTGGGGAAGCTGTGTGTTTCAACTTCTTGCCTCCCAGTCCTGGAACTTTTAGGTCCATCTCATTCATGACCTCACTAAGAAAGATGCTAAAATAAAAGCAGCAAAGAAAATAAAAGTATTTTAACTCAAAGCTCCTTTGAAAGACAATTAAATTCTACATCTGCATCTTTCAAACATTTTCAATTAGAAGTGACAGAATTTACCCTCCCTGTCAGCCATGAATCCTTTCCGAAAAAAACACAAACAACAAACCAAAAGCTTATACAAAGGAAATTCTTGTTCCAGTAATGTGAGCAGCACATTTGTTATTGATCCCACAGGAGCCAAGATTGCCTCCAGCCTCTTATTCTCCATGAAAGGGTACCTTTGGCGAAACAAGCTGTTAGCTTCCAGCTCAGCTTCCTCCTTTGTTTTCTGCAGCCCCCGATGCTGAAGTCTCCGGACTCGTTCGTCAGGGTCAACAGTCAGGAGAAGAACAAGATCAGGTTTAAGCAGATCTTCAGGCCACTGATACACCTCATCTTGAGCTGGTGGAAGGTCCTGGACTTTCCCACTTGTTTCAGTAGCAATTGTGTAGGCAGCTGTGCTGTGCCAGTATCTGTCAGGAAAATACAAAATAGAGGGAGAGAAATTTTAAAGAGGACACTAATTCTTCAGTAATATAGGAAACAGTTGCCACTATAACAACAAGTCGATAATGATGAGATACGTGACAACATGGCTTTGAAGGGAAAACCAAGTAACAGTTCTGTGCTATCCATTATTTCTTAACAATGATAATACTCAGTGCATTATTCAGAGTTAATGCGAACTGTTAATTAAAACATTATGCAAAGACTGTTCCAGATACTCCTGTCAAAAAAAAAGTCTCCTCATATACTGAGACAGGTCAAAGAAGAGTTACACTATATCTCAAAATCCTTTACTCTGAGTCCCCTTTTTTTGTGGTTCCCATCCTACTTCATGAAACAGATTTGGTAGAGAATATGCAGTCTTCACAAACATGTGAATGAACACAGGCATTACTAATGTTACTAATTTCACTTGCATTTAACATTCTCCCCACTACAAGGCACTGTGTTTGGTAGATTTCAGTGGATTTGAGGTTGGTTGAAGATAGCACTCACATGCAAACAACTTCTCTGTGAGTGTATGTGTGTGTGTTTTGCAGCAGGAGGTTACAGTACACCTACTGAAATAAGCCAGAGGGTTCAAAGTGCATCTAGGCTTTTTTATTAACAGTAATACTGTAAGCTGCCTACACACTTAGTGAAAACCAGAAATAACACGCACAAACCCAAAAAAGTAGGAAGCATATTTCTGGCTTTACATTCACAAAGAATAAGTCTACTTAAAACTCAGTCACTTCAATCCTCCCATATCTCAGACCCATCTTAGGGACAGCCATGACCAGCAGCCCACATTCTCCTCTGGTTTGTCACAAAACACTGGTTTAGCTCAGGATGCAGTCTGTGCCTCCACTATTCCTAATTGAAGATGTAACAATTTTCATGTGTCCTAAAGCTAGTTATGAGTATTACACTGATGGAAGTTCCCTATTTTTCTGTTATCCATCAAGTTACTCTTTAGAAGATATAATATTTATATAGAGAGAGTGCTTCCAAAAAAACACAAAACAAAACCCCTGAAGAAACACAGAGACAATCACTGCTTGTAACACTGAACAAGTGTATGATGGCACTGGTATAAGAGGGCTTCTTAAATATACAAACCTGTCTATGATCACAGGTGCCTGAGTGGATGCTTTCGCTATCTCTGAAGCCAGAATGTAGTTGCCTGCAGCATAAAATGCTCTTTTAATGGGTGTTGGCTCATCATCAAATACGGTCCTCCACTGGCTGATGCAAGCTGGTGGGGACCGCAGCAGAACGCCGTTCAGGGTGTCCTTAACAGCCTGGGTCACCGTGGTTTTGCCTACATTTCATTTACAGAAGGAAACATTTGTTGTATTATTTACCAGATACACCTGAATTTTAAAAACTGAAAAACACTCCTGTCTGTTTATGTGGAGCGCAGGTTCTGACATCTAAATATGTAATCTGAGTATCTTGTCATAAGATTTCCAGCGGAAAATGATTCTGAGTCTGGTTGCAGGGTTATTATTCCCCTTCCTGCTTTCTGGGCCTTCCAGCCCTTCCTTTCACCAACTCTCAGTCTTCACTCTCTTAAATGCATTATGTGCATGGTAATTTCTCTGTATAGCCATGGCAATTTCCCTATATATTTATTTATAATAATTTTCTGGGTCACAATTTATGTGAATGTTGCCATGCTGGTCATCCAATTCTTTCTTTTTATGGAGATTTTCAGTTCTCTTTAACCGACAAGTCATAAAACAAAGCTATTCAGAGGCAAGTAATATTTGACACACTGCTGGCAGTTTCCAAGACTAATACTATTTTAGTTCATTTATTTGAAAACTCTCCAGTAAAGGTATGTTTCATCATCTGAACAAGAAATTTAATTTTCAGTACTCCACTCTGTAGTCTTATATTTACATAGGTAAGGAATCAAACCACTGAATGTAAATTAGCATACACTAACCTTTTACAAGTAAGAAGACAGATTGGCATTTATAATTACTAACTTCTTTTCTGTCACAGGATTCCAGGCTGGTTTTGTTGTTGTTGTTGTTTTTTTTTTGTTTGTTTGTTTTTTGTTTTTTTTTTAATTATTCTTTTCAAGCCTTGTTCCTTAATAAGGACCATAGCAGTTGCTCTTTTCAACAATTTCTCACATGTGGTTCTTCAACCATATATTGCTCTTACCTGTGGCATCCAGCCCCTCAAAAACTATGACGGGAAAACCTCCTTTTTTTTGATGCTCTGGACATTTCTCCAGCAGGTCGAGTACCGCTTCAGCCTCTGGGATCCGTTCTGCACACTGCAAGGAGAGACCATGGAATCAGAGAATGTGTTGGGTCGGAAGGGACCTTTAAAGACCGTCTAGTCCAACCCCCATGCAGTGCACTGGGACATCCTAAACTAGATCAGGTCTCTCAGAGCCCTGTCCAACCTGACCTGGAATGTTTCATGAGATGGAACATCCATCACCTCTCTGGGCAACCTCCGTCAGTGTTTCGCCACCCTCATCGCAAAAAACTTCTTCCTTACATCTGGTCAGAATCTGATTACCCCTCGTCCCCTTGGAACCCGCCCATCCCACGGCGCTGAAGAGCCGAACGTCGGCCCCGCGCCCGCGGTGCTGACCTGGCGCAGGCGCTGGCGGAGGGCGCTGGCAGAGGGCGGCAGGGCGCGGACCACGGGCCGGGGGCCCGGTGAGCCCGGGGCGCAGCGCCGCAGCATCGCCGGGCCCGGAGTAGGGAGTCGGGAGCCGAGAGTCGGGTACCGGGAGCTGGGGGTTGAGAGCCGAAGCCGGGAGTCGGATGCCGGGAGCCGGA
>VYZQ01065175.1:0-19518 GCA_013400655.1 Mystacornis crossleyi | reverse complement strand
CCCCCGATGGGGTTTCATGCACAAACAAGTGTTGCTGTGCACATTAGGTGGTTTGTGTGGTGACTTCTGTTAGACTAAGCCAGGAAAGGCGCTATGTAACTTTTTAAATGGAGAAAACGGTAGTAGGTATTTGTAGAGAATTTGTGTTCTTGACCATTCTGCAGTTCTGTGGGTGGGGACATTGGAGGGAGGGACATTTGTTGTTGTTGGGTTTTGGGGTTTTTTGTTTTTTGTTTTTTGTTTTTTTTTTTTTTAATTGCTGCTGCAGCAGAGAACTTTTTCCTGTTCTCCTTTTTATACCTCAATGTGTTTGATTTACTGGCGAGCACAGCATCTTGTTCCCAGACAACTTTGAATCTTTTGTGAAAATGAGTGGGATTCACTCGCCAGGAAGAGCAAGTTTGCATCTTTTTTGGCATTTCTGTGTATTTTTTTACTAAAACACAGTAATTTAACAGCACAAAGTGAAGCTGATGAAAATGCACAAAAATTCTTTAAGTTTAAACCAAATTGTTCATTTTAGTGGCATAGTGTGGTCATTGTAAAGTTTAGATAAAAAGCAAGGCTTCCTTTAATGTATCCTGTCATTGAGAATTTAATTTTTACCTCTTTTCACCTGAAAGCTAAATTAGTTTGAAAAAAGTTGCTGTTTCTTTTTGTCAGTGCCCCTAATCTGGTAACAGAAGAGGTTACAAGGAGCACTGAAACAGGGAAAATCAAACCCTTTTGATATACTTTCTTGTGAAATGTCTAGCGTTTTTTGCCCCTCCCCATAGAGAGACTTTAAGAGAATAACATTTGATTTTGTTAGAAGTGGTACCTTTTTCCAAAAGTAAGAAATAAGCACAGCTTTGGAGATTCAGGGTGTGTTTTGGAGAAGTCAACAGTTGTTTTGCTTTGTTTTGTTTTGGGTTTTTTTGTTTAGAGAGGATGGCAATAACTCTATCAGTGACAATTTTTTTTTTTCCCATCTTCTGGCTTCCCCAGAGAGCTGGACTGAAGATTTTGGGAATGTCTGCTGTAGCTTTTAGGGTGGATGGGGTGGGCCTGTAGCTCCCTGCTGCAGGATCTCTGGCTACAGATCCAAATGAAGAGTTACCAGTACCAGCTAAAGGCAAACTGCATCAAGGTGAAACTTTGCTGCTTTTTTCCCAGGGCAGTACCAAAGAATTCTATGTAAAATTAATGTATATGATCCTTAAAAGCTTGGAGGCAGGGGAAGTTTGCCCTTTTGGGGATATAAAAACAGGTGTTCTGAGAAGCAGAAAATTTTGGGGGGAATAGAGATCTCTTTAGTAAAACGTGACCTTGAATCCCTGGAAGGATTTGGTTTTATTCTTCAATTTCTTGCGTTCCGGTTTAGCTGTTCATGCAGATATGGTCTCTACAGACCTGTAGCTTCACCCTCTGGTGTTGGCAAACAAGAATTGTTTAAAGTGGGAAACAGAGGGCTCTTCTGCAATGCAAAAACTCCTGTGTCACTACTCTTGGGTTTGGAAACGCCGGGATTTACTTTACTGTTTGCAAGAGAAGATATCTGAAATATAAACATGGTCGTTGTCGAAAAGTCTGAAGAGCCTTAACCATCCTCCAAGGAAAGGGTTCATCTCTCTGCCAGCCACCATGCACAAAAGTGACCTGAGGTTGAAAGGCTCTTTACAAGTTCGTGAGAAATCACAAGGTGCACTTTCCTTCTTGCTGCTTTTCCCCTCCAAGGAGTGTTAACTTTCTGGGTTTTGTAGAAATACCGATGATGTGTGCAGACAGAGGGAGCTGCCACTTTAGAGGAGGCTTAAACTAAAGGACCAGAAAGAGACAAGAAAGACTCATGAGATGGCAAAACCCCTTTCAAAAGAAGGGTGAGGAAAAACACCTACATTAAATGGGATAAAACAACTGTGCTGCCTTTCAGCCAAAGCCTCAAGGAAGCAAACTCTTCAAAGCAGTGTGTTTCAGTTAGGCTTAATCTTAGGATGGCATGGTTTAAAAACAGTCTTGAAAGGATAATCTTTTATACAGATGTCTGTCATTAAATTTCTGTGGCCACATAAAATGTGTATGAGAGAGAGCTAGTTTACCTTCAAGTTTTGCAAGTTCTGCCTGCATACACACTTCCCTTCTTGGAGGTGGCCTACAGTTGTGACAGATGTCCACAGTTGTCTTGTATTATTCAGCCCAAGAATTATTTGCAGCTTGGGCTGTGAAAACTAATAGCCTGCAAGAGGTAGATACCAAAGAAAACTGGTTTTAAAAGCTTTAATGTTTTGTCTGCAGTGTCCTTGCATTTATCCTATCATGTCTTAATGAAAATGACAGGTCTCTTAATACTTTGACCAGAGTGGCTGACAGTGTTGAAGTGTCCTAGAAATGCTCTTGTGCTTAAATGCTTGTGGGGTTTGCCCTTCTCTGCAGCTAGAAGGGAGTTGTTTTTCCAGGCATTAAAAAAAAAAAGTGAAGTGTGCAGTCAGGGTTGTGTTGAACTGGAGGAACTTTTTGCCCCCCCAGCCTGCACCGCGTGGAAGGTGACAGACACTGAAGCTGCCCTTTGCTATTTTGAATGGAGCCATTGCACAACCCCCCAGCCCAGCTCAGTCAGGAAGAGGAATGACTTGAACTCTTTCTAAGTTGCTGTCTATTTAACTCAGTGGGATTTGCTTGCAAACCGAACCTTGAGTGTTTGACCTCATTGTGTTGGGGAGCTTTTTCGTTTTAAAAACACTACTATTTAGCTACTCAAAAGAATTCCTTATCTTTGTGATAGATAGTGCTAAGCACACTTGGTCTCATTGAAAAGTGGTAGTGTAGCTTAAGAAATGGAGTGTATTATATGCAATGAAAAAAAGTAGTGCTAATAAACAATGCCAACATCAGATGCCCCATAGGGGCTTATTAAAAAGTAAAATACTTATATGAGATTCAAACCTTGCTCTGCTTTTCCATGCATGTTCTCAGGTTAATGCCCCAGTATCACAACATGCATGCATGCAGAGAGGAAAAGCAAGGCTTGGAAGCTGGATTGCAAACCAAACAAGCGTTCAGAGTAACCTTCTTAATTAGGGGAAATGGTCTGGAGAAGGGTAAAAGTGAGTGTGTGCCTCTTCACTGGAGAACAGCAAATGTGGGTGACAGAGCTGTCTACTAGAACTCCCAAAGGATTTTCTCTATGCCAGGTTAAACCAGTGGCTCTCTGTAAACCTTTTGCTTGACAAAATGTTATCAGCAATCAGTGTGGCTGGTTTGGGTGTTCAGCATACAAAGCAATCTTGTCCTTTCTCAGAATTATTTAAGCAGGAACTGAAGCAGATTCAGTACTTGATAATGCAGGTAACTTCAGATAACTCACTCCTTTTTATATAGTACCTTTTAAATATAACTTATTTAAGGACGGGCCCATAAACCTTAAACTTTTAAAGAATGTAAGGGAAGGAAGATAACACCTGAAAACTAATGCATGTTAGGGCCAGACATAACCAACCTGGGAGAAAGAGCAAGTCACTTGGATGTGGCATTCCCTTGGAAGTGCAGGAAAGTGGGCCCAGTCTGTTATGTTACAGTTAAACCAAAATAAATTTCGGAAGAGAGCAGGTTTATAGGCTCATCTTGCCATAACTTTGATCGTAAGATTTCTTTGTTCAGTTCTAGTTTAAAAAAATATTGTGCCAAAGTTTTGTTTATTTTTTAAAGGAGTGTAAGCCAAATGGTGCCAAAAGGTAAAAGGGTATTTAAAAGTAGAGATATTTAGACAAACAGTTTGGAACTGTATAATAAAGGACACTGGTACTTGCGTTAGACAAATATTGTACCTTTGGTCTCTGAGTCCTTGGGAGTTTGAAACCCAGTTTGCTGTGGTACAAAATGCACAACTAGAGATGCCACTATCTTTTGCTTGAAGTTCTACCTCACTTTGCAGAAGTAAATCATCTACCTCAATTTAGCATGAGACAGGTTTGGGAAATAGCTGAGAATCTGCCTGGGGGGAGGATTCATCCTGCCAGTTGGAAAAGCATTTTAATTGAAACAGAGATACTAAGTGTGTACTACGTGGTGGTGACTGCTTGCTTTTGTTTGCTTTTGTTTTTCTGCCTGCCTATGGAGATGTTAAGCTGCCCTTGCTAGAAAATCTGTAAATAAAACCAAATGTTCAGGCAAACTGTACTGGACCTGAAACAATTTCGAGTTTCTTCTGGTTTCACTATGAGGTATGGAAGTGTAAACTTTTGTTCAGTATTATGACACTACTGGCTGATGTGACATACTTCATGTTCATTTGCAGTGTTCCTATGTCCGTAAGACCTTTAGGTCTTCTCTCTACAAGAGAAAAACTTTAATACTTTTATGCATGCCTACCAATGTGTCCTGTTTGGGAAGACTGGTGTTATGATTGCTGTAAAAACAATGCTATACCAAATGCTTGAAGGGAATATGGTCCTGGTTTTTTATTTTATTGACTTGGTGATTGTATAAGTAGCTTGCTTGACTCAATGGGATTTTTTCCACCATGACAAAGCAATCAAGTTCCTATTCCTGGAGGGCAGCTTAGGTTCAGACATACTCAGGAGAGGCAGTTTAAAACCGGTGGCTTGGGGTTTTAGGCAAGTTTAGTTGTGATGTGCAACATACCCCCTGTTTTACCTGTGGAGTAAAGTTGCAGAAGCACATTTTCAGACTACTCTATTGGGGGGAAAAAAATCCTTTTTCCTCCCCAGTTCATATTAAGGGGTGGCAGAAGTGGGTACAGGAGACCCCTTAATAACAATAGGCTGTGTTGGGTTTGGTAAATGTTATGGTGGGAAACGTACATTGATGTCTCTAAGTGATCTTACGGGTTAACAAGCCAGACTGGCATCTTTTTCCATCATTGTTCAACCAATAATGGTTCTAAAAATGCTTTGTGTACCTGCATGGTCTTAGACCTTCTATTAATGATTGTATCAACTTACAAACTCAGGTAGATAATTTTTTAAGCTCTTTTCATAGAGCCTTACTGACTGAATGTTAAGTGTCTGTGTACTGATGTAGTTAAGTAACTTCCTTTTGAACTACCAGACTAGTTAAAAAAAAAAAGTCCTTTTATAGGTTTGTAGAGTACTTTTCAGACAATGTAGTAGTTTTTCCTTCAGAGGGAGAGATGTCTGTTTCTGGGTTTTGTTTTTAGGTGGTTTTGGTTTTGTTTTGGTTGGTTTTTTTTTCTTCCCTAAAATGACTAAGAGGTTTTTAACTAGTTTGTAAGGTTTGCTAGTCACCTGAGTTGGTGGGGGTTTCTTACATCTGTGACTCTTGTTTGTACTGTGCATTACCTGTCATGCCCTGCTCGCTTTGTGCACAGGTCCTTGGAGGAGCTGAGGGTGTTGAACACATGCCTGAGATTTAACTCTAATAGAAATTGCAAGCCTGGAACAAAATGAAGCTCAGCCCTGTAAAACCAATGTCAAACGTGCCTTTTTTTTTTTTCCTGCAACCCCTCCCTCCCGTTTAATTGGCTGTAGATGTATGCCCCATATTACAAAATTTTCACTACTGATTTATAAGTAGCATTGCCTTGGTGTTGGTTTGCATTGGGATCCAGGCTGATCTTGTCATTCTTTGGATGTTGTGTTGATTTAGTTTTTTAGTTTCCTCTTCTGTTATTTCTTTTCTACTTTAGTGACTAATCGTGCTGCTCTCCTGATAATAATAAAATATCTCAGGAGGACAGACAGTGCTCTGCTTTTAATGAGCTTCTCAGAGCTTTTGTATGTAATTGAAAATGAGACAGGCTGTGACAAGAATCGCCATGCTCCGAAAAAGGCATCACATTTCTACTTGGACAAAAAGTGGTATCATTTTTACTTGTCAGATGTTGAGTCCTGCAGAAACGAAAGCATGACAGGTTATGTACGAACTTTTACGTAGAATAAGTGAACAAAATGTTAGAACCCTTGTGTTAATGGAGGCTTCTGAATGTATCTTTGTGGTCCATAGGGAAGGCTGAAGGATGTAGCAAGGAGACGATGTATCAGCTACCGGCAGCCTTAAAACAAAGTCAGTGTCTCTCTGGACTTTAAAATGTTCCTATGCAGTTTATTTTATTTTTGTTTAATCAAATAAATGTGAGGTTTTTTTCATGGCAACTCTATATGTGTTTGTGTTTCTGTACTACCCAGAAAAAGCTTTCTCCTCTATCAGGATGCAAAAAAAGAAAAAGCCCCTCCTAGTTGTCTGTGCTGTTAGAAAAAATCCTCATTGTCATGACTGGAGGAAAGAGTTGTGATATTGAACTCACTGCTTCAAATTCCATGCTTTTTTCCCTATATTTTGCCAGAAAGTTTCTGGTTTAACTTTCTCAGGTCCATTTCTAGGTTTCCATTCCTTCACCTGAAAGAATGCTTCTTCTGCAGCATGGCAGTGTAAAGCCAAAGCCACTAGAACATTTAATAGGTGTCTCTGGCATCTTACAGGCCAGGCTGTCAACAAACGTTGGGTGGGTGGAAAGCTGTTCTTTTTCCTCGCTACCTTTAAATGTTTAAAAAGAAATGGTGAGCACAGGAAGATGCTCTTCAAGGAAGGTTTGCGAATTAAAGCCGCTGATTGAATTCCCAGCATGGGTAGCAGTGGAGGTGGATTCCAGGCTCTGGGAAGTGCTGGCTGCTTTAGCTTTTCAAAGCCAAGATGCCTTCTGGGCCTGTACAACTGTAGGGCTCTCAGCACCATGCTGTGCTCTATTCATCACAATCTTTGACCAGGCCATTGCTTTCTTCCTGCTGGAGCAGCTGGAAACAGGCCAGCAGTACAGGGATCACTTCGAGGGGAAGGGAAGGAGAAGGCCCTGTGGAGATGGGGACAGTGGGTGCCCAGGTGAGCTTGTCCAGCTTCTTGTACTACTCTGTATTCCTTTGGCTCCTCTGTGCCCTCTTCCTGATGTCAGCGGGAATCCAGAAGCTCACTGAACACCAGGAGGTGGCTTAGGACATTGCTGAGTGAGTGTTGTTCTTGCACCAGGGGCATGGGCAGAGCTAAAGGTTCTGACGAGAGAACAGCAGTGGCCATGGCCATGGCGCAGGAACAGTGCTGAGGGAGCGACAAGGCCTACGGTGCGTGGTGGGGAAAAAAGGGAATGCACCTCCTTTCTCCTGCTGTGAGAATATGAGCCAGTGCACGGCTGCAGAGGAGATCCTGGAGGTAAGGGGACGGTGGCAGGATAGGGACAGGCACCCTTCCCTTCAGGAAGTGGCCCAAACCAAACTGATAAGCATTATTGAGTTTACTAACTTAGCCCACTGCTGAGCCTGGGCTGCTCATGCCTCTTTTTCTATCAAAGACCAGCTCACGGGTTTACTTCACTTCTTTCCTACCAGAGTCTGAAAGCAACCGAGGGAAGAGAGAAGAGACTGGAAGGAGAAGCCAGGCTGCTGCCTCCCTTCATTTGTTTTGATATTTATTTTTTCCTTTCTGTTATTGGTAAACGATGGGAGCTGAAAGCCGTCATCACCACTCCTCCATCCCTCTGTGCGCGGCAGTGCCGCGGGCAGGGGGAAGCGGCGGAGCTGCTATGGGGCTGAGCCGCCTCAGGGCACAGGAGCAGGCACGGGCAGGGAGAGCCGGGGCCGAAGGCTGCGGCTCACGTGCAAATGCGGCTGCGATAAGATGTGCCTTATCTGGGAAACAACTGCATCCTTTACCGAGGCCGGGCACGGCGAGAGCAGCTTTTGCATATGAGTGCCCCGCATTCCTGGGGGGGGCGGGGAAGGGCGGGGAAGAATCTTCTCAATTCAGGGGCCGGGACCACACATGGAGCATTTCGAACCTTTTTGTATTTAATCGGCCAATCTACTTTGACGTAAAGGATGTATCAGCTCCCTTTCTTCCTTCTTTCAGAAAGGTGATGGCTACCTACTTTTTCCTGATACTTTTTTTATTCTTGGTGTTTCTAAACTGTTCGCCCCTAGCTGAGGGGCACCTCCTGCCGTGATAGAGAAGTTACCGGAAAAGGCAGCTCCAGGGCTGTCATTCTGAAAGGACTGAAAAGCAGCGCAGGCACTTTATCTGACCCGAGGGAGAGCAGCAGGTCTCCAGCTCGCTGCTGCACTGCTGCCTGCCGGAGACACACCTGTGCTCACTCCACAACTTGCACGTTGTCTCTGTCAGCTGCTTTCTGCAAGATGGGGGGTACGAGCCACCTGTTCCTACCTGTCCTGCTGTCCTCCTGTCCTGTTCCTACCTCACACTCACGTCACTGAGAGCAGAAGCTGCAGGCCCTGCATCCCAGTGCTACTTGGGGAAGTGACCTTCTTGGTGCTGGCTGGAGGCAAAGGACAATGCCAGCAGCACAGGGAGATAAGGTGGTAACTCAGCTCTACCCTGGAGATTACCAGGATAGCTGAAATGGCACAGAACAGCCCTGGAGGGACTTTCAGAAGTGCTGGGCTCCGTGCTGGGCTCCAATTATCTCATACGTGCATTAAGTCCCAAGGTAGGATGGGTCCTCCGCGCCTGTGCTCCCAGAGGATCCTTGATTATGCTGTCATCTTCGTTTGAGTAAAAGGCAAATTTTTTTTTTTTTTAAAGAAAGAGGTATTCCTCTACAGAGGAAACAAGACTAAAAAGCTACCACAATCCCCCCCACAAAAAAGGGCAAAAAAATACCACCAAAAACTCCCACACCTAACAACACCGCAATGAACAAACACACCAATGAACAAACAAACAAACCCCCAAAAAACCAAAAGCAATGAAACAGAAAAAAAACAAGCAAACACAAAAAAATGCACAACAAATTAAAAAAAAGGAAAAGACAAGCAACAAAAAACAAAAACACAAAACCCAACCTTTTCCTTATAGCCAGGCACATGCATCCACTGTACCTGCACTACTACACGTTTCTGCTGGGCAAAGGAAAACCAGGGAGAGGAAAAAAACCCACCCAAACCAAAAAAAAAGCCAACAGAAACAGGTTCCCTCTTCTTTGAGGAAGAGCATGGCTCATATATGTCAAAAGAGCAGCCAACACAAACAGCTCAACTGCTATTTCAGCAGGACTTCAGGTAAATGGTTCTCTCCACTCACTGCTCTCCCTTCCATTCTCTTCAAAAAGAGCTGAATTACACACTTGGATAACCATTTTTTTTGGTAAATAAACTGCCACTCTTATTCAAAGCAGATACCAACCTCCCATCATTCATGAAATAACCTTTACAACAAGTCTTTTGGTTTACATCTTTTATTAAAAATTTACATAAACAAACACACTCCAGCAATTGGGGTATTCAGGTGTCCTAGGTTAAAAAAATATACAAAATCCCAAGCCCTCATGATCAGGGCAGCAGCAGGTTAAAGCACAACCTCACTTCCTTTGAACAGTGGTGAAAGCTGGCATCTGAATGGGCTGGATTGAGTGGACTGGCTGGAAAACAGGCTTTTTCCGCATGTCAGAGAGTGTTTTCACAGAAGGGAGCAGCTGGTTCCTCTTGATGATCTGCAGTGCCAGCTGCGTGTTACCTACAAGACAAGTTTCAATTAAAAAACCCAAAATACCATTTCATGACACATGAAATACTGTTCAGGGACAGAGCTGATGAGCCAGCCCTGGGCCCAGGCCAGGTACACCAGCAGCCCTTCCTCTCCAGTGAAATGCTGGCACGGACAGGAAAAGCAGTAGACAACAGTAATTTTGAAAAAAAAATAGTTTTGATTGAGTCCACCTATTCTTAGCTGAAGACATCAAGCTTTTACCACAGAGCTGGAAGATGCCAAAGCACCTCCTAATTTCCCAAAGGGCACCTCTTCTCTCTCCCAGCTGCAGTGAGACTCTACATCTCACACAAATGCCCTCACACCGTGACACTGCAGACAGTAATGTGAAAGCCAAGGGGATAAAACGTTTCTAAAAGAAGAAATCTGATTTTCGACTGTATGTATGGCCCATCAAATAACCACCAATATAAATGGAAAACTTACCCTTTGTTAAAAATTAAACTTGTAAAATTACAGGAGAAAAGACACTGAGTTCTGAGGATAGTATTTCTCCCTCATACTTTTTTTTCACTAAAGTTTTAGTTTCAGAAGAGATGCACCATTTTGTTGTCATTTATAGAACAAAAAATTCTAGCTTCTTTCAGTTATATACTTAAAAGGGGGTGAGAGATGTAAATCCCACTTTGTACTCTCTTCTGCTCTATACATCTTTGTTGCAGAAATAAAGGTTTCCAAAATTCCAGTGTAGAGACATCTTCGTAAGAAAAGCTTTGCAGAAGTCTCAATTCCAAACGCCAACACTCAAATCCTCTGCCTGCCTGCAGTGCAACATCACTGAAGGGGAACAGGCACACAGAACATTTCACAACACTTGGATATCAAGTGCCCCCCAAGGGGCACAGGTCTGCAACCATGACAGCTTCCACCAGCAGCTGCACCAGTGTGCTCACACTGCAGAATTCAAGTGCAACTTTTTCATTTTCCCATTATGTAGAGCTTTCCCCTCATACAAACACAGTGAACCTTCAAAAGGAAGCATTTTGGAAGAGAGAGTTATCGCTATTACAAGCTTTGCTGCCATACTTGCTACACAGGCCTTGACAAGGCTTCTTTGGGAAATTTGGATTGTGGTTGCCTTTTAGTGGAGAAAGCTTTTCAACCCTCTTTATACTATAAACCTCATCAAGGGTTTTACTGAGCCTGAGACCACTGACTTCTGCACCAAGTATAGAAAACTTCAGCTCAGGAAATGAATGTTTAGGAAGTCTGGAGTGTGTAAGAACAGGACGGCAATAAACTATGGAAGTGAAGGTGCACACACATGGATCCACAGCAGTGTAAAACGGAGGCAGGGCCTAAAGGGTATCATTCGAAACACTGGCACAACTCTATATGAACTAGGAATGATGACTACTGCCCTCCTCCCTTTGTAGCCCAAATTTAGGTTGACAGAACATTTCCCAGCTTACCATTCTGTAATTCAAGGTACACAGCCAGCAGGATGGCCTCTGGAGGGATCTCTTTGGGGTGGATCAGCGAAGCAGCCTTATTAAAAAAGAAGAGGGTGGGGAGAAAAAGCGCTTAAGAGGAAGATCCAGCACAAAGAAAGTGCCCCTTGACAAGACTGCTACCACCACCTCAGGTAACAAAACTAAGTAACAATTCATTAACTAAGATCAGATTTTTTCAAACTCATACGCTCCATCAGGTTTAAGCATGCAAGGAGAGACTGCAAGATTATCTACATAGCAAGATTGTTTCACACTCATTAGCAGGACCATCTGCTGTGCGCTTATGTTCATATGGATCTGTAATTCCCGGGCCAGCCCAGTGTGGTTTCCCGGTGAGGTGACAGGTGAAGAAGGTAACCTCCACTGCTCCAACGTTCAGCATCAAAGTTAACAACGATCATTCATTAGCTTTCCACATACAACCATTTTTCAGCTAGGAAGTCAATGAATTTATTGTAGATGCAGAGCCCCGCCGTATTTTACATGGGGGGTGGCCTTGCACTCCTTTGGGTTTTACACAGGTGTTACAGAGCCCCCAGCTCAGACAGCTGCCCCATAATAAGAAGCCTCAGGAGGAAAAAGAACCAGATAACTGCCCTAAGTAGCTGAGAGCCTCAAGGATTTGAATCTGTTCACATACACAACTACTGTGAAGTAATTTGGAAGCTGCTGTTTCAGTTGGTAGCTCAACAATGCATCCAAGTAGTCTTCCTGACAGACAGGAATGGCTGCAAAAAGAGAAACATCAGGACTGAAAGAGATGGGTCCCAGCCATGAGAAAGATCAAGTGATGTGACATGGGCTAAGTGGAGACAGCGTTTCAAAAACAGTACTTGAGAATTCCTGGGACAAGAGGTAGACAAGGAACATACCTCCGGCAGAACTGCAGTTTGTTCTCACAGCCCTAAAGGTAATAGTTCTGATGGTGAGTTATTAAATGACTAGGGAGAAAGCCTTCTCTGAAATATAACAATTACTACTAGACCATTAAAAAGACCACAAAAAACCCCAAACAAACCAGCAAACTTAGAATATGTGAAAAGGCTTCTTAGTTATCCTCTACTGGTCTGATATGAACTAAGGAAAAGAAAATGCTGCCCATAGTGGTACTGAACTTTTTATGCAAGAAAGACATTTGGAATTCTTCATTTTGTTTCTAATAGGGACTGTTTCATAAAGACAGAAGAAACCCACCATCTCAGCAGAGTCTGCAAATAAATATGAGCTGTGAAATCACCAGAATTTGCTGTGATCTAAATGGCACTTTTAAGGAAGTACATTTCTCCTTAAAGGTGCCTTGAGATTTGTTTTTCATACCTGATGAAGACACTTTCGAGCTTTGTCATATTCACTCCTCAAGCAGTAAGCGCTTCCAAGGTTAAATAACATCATTGTTCGTGCAGACGTGACCGAACTGGGGTAACACTGTGGTGTCTGCTTGCCAGCTGCAATTAAAAAAAAATAAAATTCTTTTTTTTCTTACACTTTTATTCCAGCTGGCCAAGTAAGTTCTTGTACTCTGCTGAATACAGTGGCTGGTACTTACAAGACTCCATTGCCTCATTCTCTCCTTTGTCAGACCCTGCAAAGGAAAAAAAAAACAAAACCAATCCCCATCATATTCTGTGACCTTTTTTAAAGGTTATTACAAAAATAATACAAAGATACAATTTTTTTGCTTTTTTCATGGTCTGACATTAAAGAGGGAAAACAGATCAGTTTGCTCAAGAGCTTATGTCATTGGAGACTTCCTATCTTCAGCGTTGTGCTTTTAGATTTGCAGATAAGTACAGGGAAGTTAAACTGCAGACACTTCACTGAAATCAGAGCTCTGTAGACTTCACTATAGAGATGGGTTCTGAAGTACTTTTCTCTTACAGAATACACACTCCCAACAAGAAGACTAAGATACAGATAGTTAACTAAGTTGTCCTCACTCCTGTATCTCACTAAAGTAGACTCCAGTGGTACATAAAAGCCTGGCTTCAAGACCAAAAAGCTGGAAGAGATGGTATGAAACCCAAACTCAACCATAATAGCACATTTAATGAAACCAGCTTTCAAAAGTTCCCTTCAAACAAGTCAGAATACTACAATATACAGTCCTATTGATGCTACAGAATTAACCACCTCATAGGAATGACAAACAGGGAAAAGACCAAACACAAAGTAGGAACTGAAGCCAGGTAAATAAAAACACAACAAACCCACAAATAACACTCTCCCCCACCCTGCAATAACCTACAGGTCTTAAAACAAAATGTCTTAATCATCATTATATTTGCATCTAGAAAGTTACAGCAGGAAGGCAGCTGAAAGCATAACCAGTTATAATGAAGTGTGGATGCATTAACCTTGATCCTGCTCATTTGAAGAGATCCCGAGGGAAACATCAGTGACATTCTCGGGGTTCAAGTGAGTGATGGCATCAGATATTCTGTCTAGAGAGATGAGAGCTTCTGCTGCATACAAATGCCCCAGAAACCTACAACAGCAAAGGGTTAGGGCACAAATGTCAGCACAGCAATCCCCACAGTTCGTTAGGTGAGACAAACAATACAGTTTTTAATGTGAGCACATGGGAACTATTACTGGGAATACTTGCACGGAAGTTAACTTGTTCATAAGGTATTGTCATAATACCCAGTTTTACCATTTACTGCTTTTAGGCACCAAAGTTATAAAACAAATCCGCACCTGAATAATGACAATTCACCCAGGCACAGGAATTACCATTCCACAGAGGAAGTACCTGGGTGTGGCTTTTTTCAGAGAATTAAGAAAAACCACCCCAGAATATGGATATATCTACAATTTAAAGTGTTACATGACTTTACATTCAATAAAAATAAAGCACCTATTTTCCTGGGACCAAGACACACACCTCTTTGTCTCTGCAGAAACCTGTCATTTAGCATTTCCTACATTACATAATAGTAACACAAAATTATGTGTTACCTTGCAAACTCCTCAAAGATCTTGCTAATACAATGACTGTGCAAAAGCATGAGCTCCTGCAGTAGTGTCAGAACAGGAGCCAGAGAATTGGCATGGACCAGTTTAGAGCATGGTGCCAGCATATAAAAATAAGTACGAGTTACCTTGCTTTCCACAAGTACATACCAGTTCTGAAAACTATTACTACTATAAAAACACCTCTGCTATATTTTATCCTGTGCATTAAATGCACAGAGTCAGAAGGATGGGGCTGAAGTTGCCTTTTTTGAATTTGTAGAGCTGTATGAGAACTGGTGGGTAGAAAAAGAATGCACTTTGAATAGCCTTCAAAAAAACACAGTGCCATATGATAGGTGAACAAGAAAAACTGAAGAATGGAACCTGTATAAGCAGCAGTAGCTGGTGAAGTGACAGTCCCGCACACCTAAGCTCTGGTACCCTGAGTGACAGACCAAACCCTCCCCTCTGAGGCTGTAGTTTCGTAAGTGACCTTTCAGCAGCGTGGGTTTGGGCCGATGTTGGCTACCCACAGCTGCTCATCCCTGCCCCTTGCGCTGGGCTAACACGAGCACGGGCAAGCCTCCAGTGAATCGCAACAGAGACCTAATGGTCCTGCTGCTGCATGGGACCCACAGCTGGAGAAACAGCAACAGAAGCAGCAATAGGTTCTAAATTACATGGAATTCCTGCACAAAGGAGGGAATTCATGTTCCTGTGTGTCAATGGACACGTAGTCAGGGCTTCAACGAGAATAGGAGCAGGCCAAGCAATTCTTTGCATCAGATACAGAACTGGCGAGCAACTACAGACATTGGAAGCTTCAAATCAGAACTCTCCAGCAAAAAACAGGGCTGAGAAAGAAGAAACGACCCCACCAGACTTACTTAAGAGACCCTGACAGCTTTGGTTGCTGTAGAAGTTTATCTGCATGATTCAATGCCATAAGGTTATCTCCCAAAGCCAGAGCCACATAAGCACTACATGCAAGGATTGAGCACCTGGAAGAAAAAATAAAAAAGGGGAGGGGGAGAAAGCCATTATGTTAAATGCAGAATTCTGTGATTCCAAATACACCTGTTAAATTTTCTTTCTTGTTTAGTGCTAAAGAAATAAATCAAGCTTTCAATAATGACTTCCCATCTAACTATGAAGTAAAAGCGTTAGTGTTCATTATTTATGGGCTCAATTGTTCTACCAATATAAACCAAGGATCACCATGGTGTGCTCAGTAAGATTTTGCAGTTTTCATCATAAATAAAAGACTAAAAAAAGATGGACTTCAGCATGTGTCATTTTTCTCATGGACAGTTTTCCTTTCTCACACTCTCGTTATTGGTCTTGCCTTGGACTCTCATTTGTATTCCTCTGCCCTCGCCTTCTGTTGTAGAGAAGAGTACCAGATTTCTAGATTTCTCTAAGACACAATCTACAGGCACACAGTAGCTATCAATTAAGCTGTAACGTATTTCACTCTTCTGTTGTACAACGTCTGCACACAGGGAGACAAACACTGGAGAATTTGGCATTTCCTGTTTTGTGTTCAGCTGAGAGCTGTAACCCGGTGCCAAGACTCTGACTGATCCACGGCATTTTGTTGCCATCACAGACTTGCTTATCTTTCCAAAACCAGAAAATCTCCGGCAGTTCATCTAATGAAATCTGAACTACTCACATTTTCCATCTTCAAACAATAACCCCACGTCAGGATGCCATCATTAGGCCAAGCTTCACACTTTGTAATAGCTCCCCCCATCACCAAACACTGTTCTTGGGGATATTTTCCACTTGGTAAAACATCATTCAGTGCAGGCTGCCTTGTCCTCAGGGCACAAGCCTTTGCCCATGACACCCTGCTGTGAGCAGGATTCTGTTCTTCTCCAGAGAGGACAAGTGGATGCTCTGAGTGG
Source organism: Mystacornis crossleyi (assembly GCA_013400655.1). Taxonomy (NCBI): domain Eukaryota; kingdom Metazoa; phylum Chordata; class Aves; order Passeriformes; family Timaliidae; genus Mystacornis; species Mystacornis crossleyi. The sequence continues at coordinate 3,692 of VYZQ01065175.1, read as the reverse complement.
GGTCTCACGTTGGGAGCGACGGGAGGAGAGCTGTTGGCTCTCCCGCTGGTAGGCGGGCTATTATTGCGCCAACCTTCTGGCAACTGTCAAGCCCACTTTTGGTCCAGCAGTAAGTCATGTAATTCATGGCAGGACCTGGGGTGCCTTTATTCCCCTTTCCCAGGAGGCATACTCCTTAATTATGCACAAGCAGGATAAGAAACTTCTCCAGTGTTTCCCCCGACCCCCACTTCCTCTCCACCGTGCCCAGATGTCACATCAAATCTGAACACATACAAAAGCTTGAGAGAGGGAGAGGAAAGCTTCCCCAGCTCAAGTCCCAAACCTAAAATATTTCTGAAAGGTTGTGACTGGGGAGGGGGATGGAATGGGGAAACAAAACCTCTGTAATAACAGCCTGCTTCTAACTAACCTCTTTTTATCTCTGCCTCAAGGAAGTACAGCTTTTAAATCAGCAGAGATGCTGAGTGTCAACCAGCAAAACACCCTTAGACACAAGTCAGGGCCTGCAGAGTGGGTTGCTACTGCCCTTTACAGCAACGTGTCTTACATTTCCCACAACTTTTTTAAAGCCTATTTTTATTCCTGCAAGTGTAAATTCAAACACAAGACACGCTCCAATCACACAACACGCTGAAACCTACTCCTCTGCTCTAAGGACTAGTCACCATTTGGGCCGTGTAAGAGCTGGCAAAAGCCTTCAGCAACAGCCATCTAAAGAGGAAAACATTCAGGTTTCCTCCCCTGCAGTTGTGTTCCTGCACTTGGATCCTCTGTTGAGTTGGCTGAACCAAACGCTCAGGAGAGCTGACAGCCAACCGGAGCAGAAGAATCGCACCACAAGGGAAAAGACAAACTAGTTTTTCACCCCGGTCAGGATTCTGACAAAACTCCACAGGTCGCCTTTGAGCACGGCAGACTTCCAGCATCACCGAGCCTCCGCATGCCCTAAATAAAACTGCCTTTGCACTAGGAAAAAGAAAAATGTTTTTTTAAACTGCCAGATTATGTCAAATAGCCTCTTGTGTAGGTCTAGGCAACAAGATTTGTCAGCCCACACAGACTGCAAGTTTATGGAACCCAAACTCCACATCTGACTTGCCTTATTTCTCAGGGAAATGGCAAGCCAGAGCAAATCCAGTTCTTCAAAACTTAGTATGAAGGCACTAAAAATGAGACTCCTAAACCATTAGCAGAACATCACTAATCTGAAATCATTTCAAATAGCTAAGCCAAACAATGGATACAAACTATCCACTTTTTATGTTTCAACACAGGCAAACAATACAAAATATTAAGAAATACAGAATGCAGACTGTGCTTACTCTGAAAGGAAATTCAGTACCAGCAAAGGAGAGATGGGGAAGAACTACACAGTGGCTAACAGTGAGGAAGGAGAGTGAAACAGCTATGGGTGATAATCACTGTAAGTTTCTGGTATTGTGACAGGGCCAAACAGACCACTGCAACCTTTAAAAGGATAACTGAGGCAAAACTGGGTAAGTGTGGAGAAAAAGAATGATCAAGTTATTCCTTTATCTCTATCTGCTTTGAGGGGGAGAATTCAGGTCTCACAAAAAGACCTTCAATCTAGGGAGACAGACTACAACAAGGTCTGTTGCTGTCCATTTCAACTTTTACAATAAAATCCACAAAAATTTCCAAATGTAGCACTGTGGTCTACCAGAACTTCTTTACTCTTGATGCATCCTAACAGTGTTAGGTTGTTGTGGTGTGTGGAACATAACACAACCTAAGAGCAGAGCCAGGGAATTGGCTTGTCCAAGGATGAGAAGCAGCGAGAATTGTTTAGAAGAAACTCAGAAGAAAAATCTGGAGCTTCTACTTCCAGTGCATAAATTCTTAGCAATGATTGGTCTCCTCAGACTTCTGCTTGTTGCTTTTAAAACCTTGCAGTTGAATTACTGCCTATTATGAGAATAGTCCACTCAACCAATTTGTGCACAAGCACCAAGCAACACATAGGACATGTAAACCTTTTCTAATTGGTATTTTTACCTTTTAAAAACTGTTCAGGGGCAAAGGTAAGTCATGCATTTTGAACTCTTACAAGGATGCGCAACTGTATAAAACCCTGCAAAAAAAGCATTCACAGTCCCTTTTCAGTTCTACAATCAATAGAGGTTTTTCAATCCAGTGACTTAGCAGGAAAAAACTCAACAGACACTTATTCCTTAGGATAATCCTTGACAACATCCAGATTTTTTTTTCTTAGTTTTCTCCGACTCAAAGAATTTCCATTTTCTCACTTAGCTCCTCAGAGAGCAAGGCTATGGGAACACACTATTTACAATATAAATATACAAGACTACTATTTGAGTGTAACGTATTTTGCTTTCCACAACTCTCTTCAGAACCTTAGAAATTGTTTCAGCAGAATCACTTTCTAGGAATATGTAGTACTCTAGATTAAACCAAAGCAAGTAGTGGGGGGGGGGTGGAAATCAATGCTTTTCCTTTCCTTATATGAAGTTCTTTACCAGAAGTAGCTCACTGCTTGCTGAACTAAGTTTTTCCTGACATGTTGTCAGATTTCCTCAGTAGATAACAACAGCTGATTGTGAAAGAAAAGACCACGTATTAAAAAAAAAAAATCACAAAGTGACACCACGTAATTTTGACATGTGGCAGCCACATTTTCAACAGTCAGGAGGAGAAAAAACCCACAAAACCCACAAGCAATCCACATCACTGTTTTTAATCCAGCGCGTTCCGTTTGGAGTAGCGCACTCTTGTACCACTTCAGAATAAATAATTGACGTCGCCTCACAGATTCCTCCTGAAGTGCTTTTAAATGAGTACAAGAAGATTTGCTACACATAGTGGAGCAAAGGAAAGGTTAAGCTGGTCATTATAAAACATAGGTTACCTGGGGTTAGGCTGAAACAGAGTGTTTACCTAAGAGTTCAAGTGGGAAATTACTGTATGCTTTGTCCATAATGGAAACTTAAAACGGATTTCTTTTTTCTAAACAGGTGCAAGCTTTATAGTAGGAGATTTTCAACAGGCTGGAAGCCACCTGAAATAATTAACATTGCCAGTAAATGGTAATCTTGTTGGGGAAAAGTAAAAAGGCTCCAGATAACCTGATACTTATTTACACACGCACACACGAGTTATTCTATCTGGAGAACACTCAGATTCCTGAACAAGTAGTTGAAGGATCTTTGAGCACACATAAGAAATCTACAGTGAAATTTTACCTATGTTCTTCCATTGTGAGGAAGTCAAATGTCTGGACAGAAACATTTTTGCTTTCTATTTTATGCAAACTATGGATTTATTCCTGCTGAAAGGAACACCATTCTCACTGGTAAAAGCAGCTATGCTTATTCCTATCCCATCATTTTCTTCCCAACAAGCATATAATGTGGGGACTGAGTTCCAAACTAGCCTTATCATGGCTTTAAAGGGAAAAGGTACATAGAGTGATTTCCATCCCCTTCCACCAATGTCAACAGCTATTGTCAGGTTTTTAGCTTTGTTCTTGTGGCACTTGATATTTTCAGCTTTGCCCACTATCTAATGCCAAACTTATAACAGTGGGATCAAACAAACTGATCTACCTAAATTGAAATTCTGGATGATTTCTATTTGTTCAGATTCAAAGCTCAGAAGAAAGGAAGCACACACATTTGAAAAAAAAGATTACCAGCTACAATGCAACATCC
>VYZQ01065170.1:23906-43245 GCA_013400655.1 Mystacornis crossleyi | reverse complement strand
AAAAAAAAGAATGTTTCTTCTAAATTAAAAGAAATTGTAATTCAGACCAACTGCTTGCATGCTAGATTTCCACAGCTGTTGTGCTCCAAGTGAGGGGATTCAGAGTGAATTGTTTCTGAACAGCACTCAGGTTGTCAGATTAGTCTCCAGGGTCCTGTCCTGAAGTGTTGCACTGCAGGTGTTTCAGTAGCAGCAACTCATGTTAAAAATTATCTGGATATTAGGAAGAGGACATGGGCACACCATTCCATCTGTCTCCTTGGACACAGATCCTGGCTGACATACATAGGATCCCTGGGTTTTTTCTCCCCTGCTCCCTGTGCAGCTCGGGAAGCAGTCAGCCCTGTGCTGCTTCTCTCACCACAGCTTGCTATCTTCTCTAAATATCCCAGCCCAACATGAAAACCTGATTTGGTAGTTAAACCTGTGCCAAATTAAAAACTCCTATGTGAAGCTGTCCTCAGAAGGCTGCAAGATCTGATCAAGGGGGTAAAGATTGGGTTTTCTATCCTCTTAGCCTGGCATGTGAAGCTGTTTCTTAAAGAATTTAAACTATGTAATTGAGGCTCTTTGTTTTGTTTTGTATTTTTCTTGAAACAGGACTAATATGGAAATTTAAAGATCTAAGTGGTCCCTTCTGAAAGTTCCTAACATTGCTATCAGTATCATTCCTTTTTATAAACAGAACTGTTACAGTTCTAAGAAATAAAGTATTCAAAGAATGCACTCATAAAAGATTACGCATACAATGGAATTTTTTAGCCTCAATGGGAACAGAAGGCTTTGTGAGAAGTGTTTGTGTGCAATGAACATAATGTTTAAATCAATTTTTAAGCTGTTGCTAATGAAACACCACCAATTGAATAAGGGGCTTCAAGGCAAGCATCTTACAGATGCACAACATATCAGTTCCTGCCAGCATATCAAGACCCCAGGGCTTTAGAGTGTGAAACAAGTGTTCAAAAAGAACCATTCTGGAAGGGGAGGGGAGGAGAGAAAGAGCCTGAAATGCAGCTTGAAGTGATGTGAGATTTATTCCCTTAGCTCATGTTTTCTGTAGTTTCATCATATGATTTGGCAGTTCTGCAGAGCTGGTGTTAAATACATCACATGGGAGTGTAACAGAGATACTTCTGAGCCTTGGATAAGTGACAGACCTCACAGAAGAGAAGTTACATGACAGGCCCTACCTGTTCTGGTTTTGTAGTTCAGCTTTTCTTTCTTTTGTGGTCTCCAGTCTGTTTCTCCCATCACATAACTGATCTGACCACACCTTCAGGGTTTTCCTTTCGGGTGGCATGGCTGGTGATACTGCCCCTACTTGGATTTTTCAGTGAATGGGAAGGCTGGGGGCATCCTTCAGCTTCATCCTCTCTTCACATATATTATCTGCTGCTAGAAGACCCCTGGGCAGATACTTGTCACAACTCAACCCCAGCATTGCTCAAAATTAGCAATAAAGAAATACAGTTAAGGATGAATTGGTTATTCTGAAGGGTTTGGTGAGTGGTTCAGATGGGTACATATCTTCCAGACTATGGATTGTTTTCAAATAATTTCTTCCAAGAACCACGAAATTTGTTTCTTGAGTCTGAATAAAGGTTCATTGCCAGGCAATATAGGTCCTTGGTCTTGAATGGAGAACTCTGGAGCTTAAAATTAATTTCCAGCATGATATGTGAGTGTTTCTGTTGCCTTCTCACAAACATCTATAAAACCTTGCCATCACAATTGTTCTCTTGCGCACACATTTATTTCTATGAACTTCCATGAATTACAAGCAAAAGGAGACACACACATAAAAACCCACCAAGCACATTTAGTAGTTCTTTATTCAAGCGAATGTTTAGATTGACTGTTGCACAATAATTGCCCAGAACTCTGTAGAGCTGGGTATCTCTGCTATGAATATATCTCTGGAATTTCCACGGCTTAGCAGAGTTTGCTATATACTCGTTCCAGCAAGGATAACTCACTAGAAAATAAACCGCTGCGAAATACTGCACTTAGCTAGACCTTTCTTTGGTCTGTTTTTTTATGGTGCTTTTGTTTAACTGTCACTGCATCTGGTGAGCACATTCAGACTGGGGAGACCAAAAAAAAAAAAAAAAAAAAAAAAAGCATAGAGAGCAAGTGAGAAGTTCTTGGAATATTACAAGCTGCTGTGTGACTGGGAATGGCAGGGCACGCAGGTGGAAAACTCCCTCCAAAGGTGACACTACAGCGGGGGAAAATTTGATACTTACTAGCTAGCAAATTGTCTGAAGCAATAACCTTGAAGTAAATGTTCAGCTGCGAACAAATTCTGAATGTCCTGTTCTTCTTAATTTCTTTCCCCGTTGATTCTTACACCCTATGCTTTTCAAGATGTGCTTTCTGAACTGTGTTCTTTGAAATCTTATGGTCCAGATGCCATGTTTTCTAGATCTAGGGACTACTGGACATTTTTAAATTACTTCAATTGCTTTTATTTTAAAGTGATGGTCCCACTTAGACAATAAAACAGATTATTGTCTAATTACAGATGCCATTTGGGATGAAGCAGAGATTGCCTTGTATGTATTAAAGAGAGAAAATAGTTCATTATTCCATCTGCAACAGCGCCAGTGTGCCGAATCCTTAGAAACTGCAAAGCCTGGTTCCCATGCTGTCCTGTGCACCATGTTTCCCAAAGATGCTGTCTTCTGGCAGCTCATTTAGCCTGCACATGTGTCTAAGCTGTCGTCTAAAACAAGAGGATGTATTGTCCTTAAAAAAAAAAGAGAGTAGAAAACCTCTACTCTCATTCTTCACACATGGACTTATGCCATTATCAGGATTGCATAAACAAAGTGTGGGTTTTTTCTCGTCTTCCTTTTCCTCTCCCTTAGAACTTTGTTTTCTGAGAGCTTTTCGAAAATGGGAAAAAACCAACCCAACACTTAAAGGAGCAGTTGGAGGGGTCCAATTCATATTGACCACTTTGAACCTTTCCTTACCCCACCCCTCAATGGCCCAACCAGGACAAGAATTCGCTTTAAAGCATACTCAGTTCTGGCTGTATTCATGGTTTAGGGCTTGATTCCAAGAACCATTGCATAACAAAAGTTACCTTTCCTGACAGTTTAGGTATTCTTAATATGACTACATTGCATGGTAAGCAACAATTTTTGCTACATGGCAAGCAAAAGTAAAGTTAAAAAGTCAAAATTGAACATGGGGAAAAAGTGAGGAGTTAAAGCAGTAATCCATGCTCACATACCTGCAGGTATCTGTAAGATTAGGACTTGGGTACCCATCCTCTTGTTATGAGTGCCAAACTAATAGATCCAATGAAGTCTGTAGAGTTCGTGTGGTGTGTAAAGAAGTGCAGTCACTTGGTCAAGTGTTGCTCCTCATCCATCCTCCACCCAAGCACTTGTAGCTGTTTCAGTGACTGAAAGAAAAAATGTTCTGTTTTTTAACCCAAATGTGCTTTTTTTCCCCCCCTCCCCCCTTAATGTTTTAAAAACCACAGCTGAGCTACAATGTTTTTGGGGTGTATCTGCATAGTGACGGTAGCTCCACCCAATCTGTAAGCCACAGGGGCTGGTGACAGCTCAGGCTGGCACCCATTTTGATGCATGGCTGTGATCTGGTGGCTCAGGCGCCAGTCCCGTGCTCACGCATCCGAGCATCTTCTGGAGGAGTGCCCATCCAGGCATCTGGAAAGAGAGGCAGCGCAAATTCACACTTGTCTGCACCTGAGTCTGCAAACATCCCTTCTGATGCTGTAATAGCCTCAAAATTTTCCGGTTTCAGTGGAGCTTAGCAGCTCATCATGAAAACTTTGCGATGGCTTTTAGGGAATCGGAGCATGCTGACTTAATTTTCACTTAGCATCAGCTGCAGGCGGGCTCGCCAGCTTATTAACAGCACTTGGCCGTGTAGGGCGGTGAAAAGGAGTCTGTGGAGCACCCATACAGCCTGCTCGGAGTTAACTATTGCCTTTGAATAGAAGCCTTCCCTTTCTGGAGGTGCAGCAGCGCGGCATGTGTTACGCTGCCACAAATACCATTCGGGGGCAGAGGAGGCTCAGAGGAAGGCCTGGCTGCTCTGGAAGTCGTTGCCATGTCAGTGGCTCCCCAATCTCCGGTGCCACCCAGCAAGGCCGGGTCACCGCTGGGGTTCGGAGAGACTTTCACGCAGGCAGTTTCATGCCTGTCCCGTAGCACCGCACAGACACGGGGACAGCGTGGGGCTGTGGAAACGAGGCGGGTTTAATTTGTTCCTTCCCCTGTTCTTACACAAACATTTGGTCACACGGGAAAAGTCGCCTTTCCGTACACGTGGGAGAGCTATTTACGCAAACGGCCCCGCCTGCTACCGAAACAGGCGCCGCCCGCTGAAAGCCCAGGGGTGGGAGCACCATCTCCGGCGACGGGCGGTGAAACGGGGCAAGAGAGCGCGGGGTGACTCTGGGGCGGGGGGACAGCGACGAGCCGGGCGCGGCGCTGGCCCCGGGCACCGCACCTGCGGCCCCCCGCCGCCCCGCCAGGTGGCGCCGTCCCCCGCCCGCAGGCGGCGCAGCGGGTCCGGGGGCCGCGGGTTCGTGTCCCGGGGCGCTCGTCCAGGCACTTCCCACAGCCCCCGCCATGAGCCGAGGGCTTGTCCCAGGGGAAGGCGCCCGGGAGCCGCGGGCTCTGCCTCCCGCGTCGCCTTACCCTCGCCGTTCAGTCCGGCCCAGGGGAGGAAGGGCCGAGGAGGATGATCTGCCCTGGGGAAAATTGTTCCGTGTCTAGACAAATTCATGATGTGGGAAGGGGGGGGTGGAGGAAATTATTAGAGTTGCTATTCCCCATGGATACGTCTAATCTCCTAGCACCCTCACGGCTCGAAGTCCTGCGGGGCAGAGGAGGAGCGCGGAGCAGCAGGAGGGTGGGGATGCACCCCTGCCGGTCCGGTTCTGTCCTAGGAGGCTGGACCCGGAGAGAGGAAATTTGCAGCTGAACAAAAAGTGTCCCTGTCATTCCAGAAGCACCGCAGAAATATTTATATTTCAATAAAACTTTTTTGTGCGAAACTGTGCTTACTTCTGTTTTTTTAATGAAATATCAATTGGCTTTAAGTATATGAGAAGTAAATTTTATTTTGGTATTCTAGACGGCTGCCGTGAAATGGAATCATCGTCCTCTTGGCTGTCATGGTGATTGATTGCATTTTTTCCTAATCATGGTGAGACAGATGTGGTTTCTTATACGGCTGCTGTATTTATGTTACGTTCCATATCTGTTTTATTATCTGCTAGTTAAAAGAGCTGAAATCAATAAAGATTGATTGCTTGACTGTTGCTTTCATGCATATAGGATACATTTTTCATAGTTTTTAACAAATGCCGTGATATATGTATAAAACATTTAAGTTTAACTTAACTGTTTGGGTCTAAGGCCCTGAGAGAGACAAGCGTTGCCGAACGTTCCCGGTTCTTGTCTGAGTTCACACTAATTTTACAGGGACTGATAAGCACTCTATTGTATTTCTTAGAAAAATCTGAACTTCCCAGAAATGTCTGAGGTATTACAGTGGCAAAACAACTCAGTTTTTCAGACTTTTGATGATTCTGAATTTGATGACAAACACAGATGCAATTGTGTAATGCAGTGCCTCATATAGGCTCTCTTTAGTTTAGCTGATTCCTCTGGTATGTTTTTGCAAGCCGCCCTTCATTGCTGGGGTTGTCTTTCCTGTAACCATGCACAGGTAGGAGACTTGTTAGTACTTTACATAATTAATACATCATCTTGTCCATTTTGGCCAAGACAAGAGGCTTGAACAAATTCCTGGGGACCCATCATAATGACTCCCCATAGGATTGTAAGGAAGTTGCTTCTCTCTGCCTTATATAGGACTCAGCTGTAAAACAGGAATTACGATATTTTATCTATGCGAGGGGTCAAGACTTATAGGTGAAAAATGTGACTGTAAATTCAAACCTTTAGGAATAGATGAATTGGCCATATGCTGCCTAGAGAAATAGAATGAAAACTCCACCCTTTTGTGGTGACTGATCCAGTTTCTCTGAAGTCTTTTGGAATAGAACTGAAGTATTTCACATGTACAGAAATCTACACAAAGGCTATCCAAGCTTGTAAAATGTCAGATGGACCAAGCTAAATATGTGCAAGATTCCGAAAGCACTTTCAAAAACTTGTTTTCCTTCCACTGGCAACACCGAGATCTTTGTATCTCTGCATAAAAATGTTTATCATGCAATAAATTTTAACTGGCATCCATAAAAATTATTTCCTTTCCCTTGCTATTCCAAAAACAAAGATCAATTTTATCTATACCTAAAGTATATCTAGATAAAAGTTATCTATACTGTTTTTAACATTGAAGTGTTCAGCTTACATACTATGAACATCATCTAATCAAAATAACATGTAAGAACATGTATGATCATGATAGAATTATTTAGCTAACAGCAGTTTTTATAATGGTCGATTAAACAGACTCCTGCTGTTTACATAGGATTTTTATAATGAGAACAAGGGTGATGATGATGGTGTCAGTTAAAAGTATGATTATTTTCGTAACTCAGCAAGCTTCTTCTTTCAGATAGTCATAACTTTCAGAGCACTCAAGCAGAATTATTATATTCTTGCTTACAGACAAGCGAAAAATTTGTCAGATTTTCAACAGAACACATCCACCCTTTATTAAGTCATACTGATGCCAAGTATTAGAAACCACAGCCACAATGAAGAATGCTTTTACTGCTCCTACCAAAACATAAATGTGCATGTGCCTATCTTGACAGTAACTTAGCTGCATATGTTATTATTTGCCTTTTTGTAGCTCTCACTGAGTCCCAAAACTTTGAAAATAGGTTTTAAAGTTATAACCACTTGCCTAGATTTTTCAGTACTTTATTGTTTGCAAGCAGTGTCAAGGACATAGGCAATACTGTACTTCAGCAGTGTCAGTACTTATTTTGTCTCAGCTTGGTTGTAAAATTGCAAAAGGGAGGGGACAGCTATAGCTCTTTTAAAATACATTCTTTGTCTCTTGTGTTTTGATGTTGGTCTTCCTTCTGTAATACTGAGCTCTGATTTTCAGAGTGCAGAGTGCCTTTGTGCAATTTAAGGCTCACAGGTTCTTTAAAACTCTACCATGTTTTCATAAACACTTTAGGAAACCCATGAGTTTTGGTACTGCTGCTGATGTACTCAATTAGGAGGCTTAGAAAACAAGACGAAGCGTTAGGATGAAGGCTCCCAAATTCTGTCTCCCACTTAGACATACAAATATTTCCATTAACAGAAATAAATAAGCATCTCTTTGGGCTGGTTATTACAACCATTTCATAGGTGGGAAAATGGAATTTCAGGAAAGGATATGGATTCACAGGCATATATGTGAAAGGAAGGAATTGGCATCTGAAACAGAATGCAGCTCCACCATAAGCAAAGTTCTAAGTCCCATATGTTAGCTGTTTCTTTACCTTCAGGGAAATTGCTTCTTCAGTCTCTGCTTTCTTACCTGGAAATTGAAAAAAAACCAAAAAAACCCACAGGTGCTCAAAGAATAATATCTCTCAGTTGTTTAATGCAAAACTCTTCCTTTTTTTATTAGCCCTTTTACGCTGACTATAAGGACGCCATCACGGTAAATTGTAAGTTACCGCATTATATAATGCAAAGTTCAAGTGCAGTAAGTTTCAGTACAGTCCATGTATTTTTCCTATGTGGCTCTGTCCTCAAGTTTCAAAGAAATACGCATTCAAGCCAAATTTGAAGAAATTTTTTTTGGAGCTTTTACACTGAGAAACTTATTCAACCTTTCCAGAAGCTTAGAAAGCCATGCTTTTGAAAGTTTTTTTATGTAGGTTCCACTTATACTGACTTTATTAAAGTTGTTAATCATCGCTTTTCCTTCTGGTCTGAATTAGAATGCTGCCCTAACTGCAGAGCTAGAAGGTGTCTGTCTTGAACATTTATCCTATTTCTTTCTTTACTCTTCTGCTGTCTCACCAGTGTCTCAAAAAATCTATTTTGGCGTAAGGTCTCTGCAGGTCCACCTAGTTTGTCCATGGCCTGCAAAAGACGAAGCAGGGACACTGTAGTGAGAAATCTGTTTCTTGTCCGTCGGTTTGCTTCTTGTGACTTTAGCTATGTATTGAATATGTATATGCCAGTTTAGTAGCTCCATGAAAGATTTGGTATTGTACATATCTTAGAAGAGCTGTCATAGCCTGTCCCTGCTTCATTTTGGTCATGCTGCATGTGTAATTTCATAAATAAACATTTATTCACAGAATGTAAATTTGGCTGAATCATTCTGCATATGTGAACCATTTATTCTTGAACAGAGTAACGTTCCGTATTCAGTAACTTAAATATTATATAACCACTGCAAAGCTTGTCCATTTGAAGGGAAAAAGAAAACACAATTTTCTTTTGGCCTCTTTCCTTCATTTCCGTAGAAACCTTTTCAATTGTGATTCAGCTTTGAAACACAAAAACATTAGCTTCATTTTATTCAACAGAGCTTTAGCTTGTGTTTATCAAAGACACAGTGGAAAAAAAGTAACCTTTTACTGCCTTTTGCTTCTGTTATCATTTAGACCTAACACTACTCTGAAATGACTTATGTTGTCACATGCAGCACCAGAGCATTACTTAATTTTAAGCATTTGCAATACAGACTAAATCCTCTGCTAGAAACACAGCAAGTGTCACTGAGTCACGGTAGGAATACTGTGTGCTCAGCCTCTCTGGTGCTGTCAGCAATTCATAAAAAATAAATACTTCACATAATTTGCATAGCATTGGCTGTGTTTGCACACTCTGTGCATGATTATGTTCAATTTTGAGTCACTGAATGCAGAAGCAGGGAGCTGCATGGAGACACTAAGGTCCATTCTGTGGAACTAACTGCGCTGACTTACTGCTGCCATCCAGAGGGACCTGGACCGGCTTGAGAGCTGGGCCTGTGCAAACCTCACCAAGTTCAAAGGGCCAAGCACAAGGTCCTGTGCTGGGGTCAGGGCAATCCCAAGCACAGATTCAGGCTGGGCAGAGAATGGATTGAGGGCAGCCCTGAGGAAAAGGACTTGGTGGTATAAATGTGTTGGTGGACAAGAAGCACAGCATGACCCAGCAACGTGCACTGGCAGTCCAGAAAGCCAAATGCATCCTGGGCTGCATCCAAAGCAGCGTGGCCAGCAGGGTGAGGGAGGGGATTCTCACCCTCTGCTTCACTCTCGTGAGATTCCACCTGGAGTGCTGCATCCACCTCTGGGGTCCCCAACAGAAGATGGATGAGAACCTGCTGGATCAGGCCCAGAGGAAAGCCAGGAAGATGAATGGTCAGCGGGCTGAAGCACTGCTCGTATGACAACAGGCTGAGAGAGCTGGGGCTGTTCAGCCCAAAGAAAAGACTTTGGGGAGTCCTTATAGCAGCCTTTTGGTACCTATAGGTACCTAAAGAGGGCCTGCAGGAAAGCTGGAGAGGAACTTTCTGTGAGAGCATGTGGATTAGATATAGGGAAGAAATTCTTCATTGTGATGAAAGCGATGAGACACTGGAACAGATCCCCCAGAGAAGCTGTGGATACCTCATCCCTAGAAGTGTTCAAGACCAGGCTGGATGGGGCTTTGAGCAACCTGGTCTAGTGAAAGGTGTCTCTGCCCATGGCAGGGGGGTTAGAACGAGATGGCCTTTAGAGCCCAACCTTTCTATGATTCTGTGATTTCCACACATGAGGTTTTATATTAGAACAATAACAACCAGGCAAAAAGCTGCAGTCCTAGATTGTGGAGGGCCTTGTTTGATAAGAGACAGGAAAAGTTGTTAGTTCAGTAGTACAAGCATGATTCACTCACATAAACAGCAGTCACCTCTGACATCAGTTTATAGAGTAAGAGGTGAAGGGATTTAAGTACCTGAGGTTTTGAATATGCACTTCCCCATGATTATTTCTTCTTCATCTTTTCCTTTGCCTTCTCCTTCATCTTCTTCGTCTTCCTCTTCTTTTTCCATGTAACAAGAAGCTTGCTGACAAAGGATCGGTTTTCCTGTGCTTTCTACCTACTTTGCCACCAGTTTGCTCTTCCAGGGAATGAAGAGCTTGGTAAGGTCAAGGATAGAGGATGTAACTGTTCCCTTCTGGGTCTCCACAAGCACTCCCTAGGCATGTACCTGTCCTCATGCTTCCATATCTTTTTTGAATTTTCTCACAGTAGAGCAGCCTGTCAATTAGTTGAGCCTAACCAGCAGACTCGTGTGTTTCTGGTAACTGTGGTTCTTCTCTTGGACTAGCAGATTTGTGACTGAGTGGGGGTAAGAAGGCCAGTCTGTTTAAGCTAAACTCTTGTATAATTCTAACAGCAGGAGCAAAGCATAACATTAGAGAAACTAATGATATTAAACTTATACGAAGTCTGTACATAGTTCACCTTTCCAAGGGCCTGACTTTCCTCTTCCTGGGGTTCCTAAAAGATAAACCTTTTCCTAAATTCTCATAAAAAAGAGTCTCATTTCTCAGTCTCGAGACATAATCTCTCTCACTTTCTTTCAAGTGTATTTCTTGAAAAATTCTTGAATCCCTGTATTCCTGCTCTCCCTGCAACAACTGCTTATCTCTTGAAAAAAACAAAACAAAAACCCACAAGACAAAACATCCTCCCCCCCCAAACAACTCCAATTTGTCTATTACAGAAGCTATTAAAAAAACCCCAAAACCAAAAACCAGGCTTTTCCCTTATGTCTCAGGTGCATGAAGATTCTTAATCTAGCCCCACCTTAATTTTCCAGCCTGACTGTGCCACTATTATATTAGTTCAGTATCTGTACACAGTAAGTCGGTTCATAGGATTCAGGAATTATCATGGGCAGCTTTAAATCCGTTTAAAGGAGAAGATTGTTCTTGGCATTGAGTCAAAAAAAGTAAATGAGAGCAAAATGAGATATTGCTGGTGTTCAGTCTCAAAAATAAATCGAAGTCGGGAAGATGTAAATAGAGAGAGTGTGCAATTGCTTAGTCTGTGTTTGGCCTGCTTGATACCTTCTAGGCTGAATGTGAGATTAGAAGTATCTGAGTGATTAAAGATCTAAGCTGTTTGAGACTTAAAGGGATTTTGTGCATTTAAGGCCTATCTGTGCATTTTGGGCTATCCTTTCATGCTAATTTTTTCTGTCCCTAATGGTGGAAAACTGGAATGTAACAACTTCTGTGAGCTAAGCTGTGTGTCTGCTATGGTACTGCTGGGTTGAGAAAAGTACCATAGGCCAGATGCATGTCTAATGTGGCTAGGCTCAATGATCCTGAAAATAGGATGTGGTTTGATCCAAAGTGCGAGATATTAGCTTAATTTTCCATCTGCAAAAGAGTTCCACTGTTCTGTTTACATTACTTCTCTGAGCGTGAACACTTGTTACAGTTCTTTGAAAGGGAGTCATTTACCCTCTTCCTTCTCAAGATATTTATCTGCAAACTCTCAGGTCTCTGAGAGCCCTCTCTATTCCTTCTTCCTTTACCTTTGCAGACGCTGGCACACAGCTAACTAGTCTTCCTGGCTGAAAAGTTCTGGATGTGTCTCCAAGCAGCGTCATTCAACACTGCTGTTGGCTGAATATAAAATGTGTGCTGCTCCTGCTCCTTGTTACACAAGCTCTGCTTCCTGCCTCTGCACTGCTCATCAGAGTTTGCAGTGCAACTCCTATTTAATGAGAGCATCTGAGAAAAAAATTCATCTGTTATCAACTTAGATGTTCTTTAGGCTGTTCAATGTCCCAGAGTCCACTGATGCCTTTTTGTATTTTTCCTATATTTGTAGCTTTGTAGATTGCTAATGAATGGCTGTAGCTCCTAGTACTTTCCTGTCCTCTTTCCCTGCATTTAGGAACAATAAGCTAACTTTCTAAACACATTCCTAAAATAGTGTTTAGTCTTATTCCTAGAAGAGAACCAACTACTAGGATGTTCTGTTTTCCACCCAGAATCTGGACCAGACATAACTGAAGTGGGGCAAAGAAGTCCCTGGACCGCTTCCTGTGGGGCAAGACCCAGGGAATTATTACCTAACCAACTAACCTTTTAATTGGACAATATAGGACAGGTATACTAATCAATTAACCTTATAAAATTCTAGAATTACTGTACCATGTGCTTTTTTGCCATATTGTGTACTGAAAGCTTTCAAGTAAAGGTTTGTTTTTATACTGTCACTCAACAATGTTCTACTTTCCAGGTAACACCATGTTATTTGATCCTCTGCTGCTTCAGTAGCAAACCTTCTGTTTCTGGAGCCTCATCCAGTTTTGTGTGATCATCTTTAGGTGGAAGGAATAGGGAAGGAACTGGAAACTGATTTTCCAAAAATGGTGTAGTCTCTGTTCCTGAAACAGTGGGGTATACTATTACAATATGTGCAATGTGTACTGTTGTGCAAAGTAGTGCTGAGAGCAGTATCCTACTTTTGAAAATGTGGTCTGCTATCCAGCAGAAACTTGATACATTTCAAAGGCAAACATTTGAAAAAATATCTTTATGTCATTGTAAGGAAGGTGGTCTATATGTCTTAAAAGACAGGGAGAAACACATCAAAGGCCCAAGGTCTCCACAGTTTGCACGGACAGATGTTTGTGACTGGTGGTATTCCCAAAGAACTTAACGCCTTCTGTGAGTGAGCCTGAGCACAATGATAAAATTTAAGCCCTCTGCAGGGATCTGGAAACAACCTGAGGAAGGAAGTTCTTCACCTGCTCAGGACCATGAAGACCACAGGCAGCTCTGTGTAAGGAAGGGAGAGCAAAGTTGCAGTGAAACTCCAGTAAAGGTCCAAAAGACAAAGTGAAGGTGCTGAAGGGGCTGTGTAGAGTAGGTAGTGAGGCATGATAGCAGCAGAGAAAAAAATACCATGAGATTTTGAACCAAGCGTATGGATGGCATCGATGGGAACACTGCAGGGAAGGGGGGAGGGCTCTCTGCAAGATGCACGGCCATGCAATTGATAACACCTGACTTTTACTGCTGGCTCTGTGACCATGCCAGAATCTTCTCCTTGTGTCTGAGTCATTCAGCTATAATCTGGGAGCTTGTCTTGTAGGGAATATTCATATTAATTTGGTATTTGCCAGATAAGATATGAGAAAGAAATACTTAGTGAAACCATATCTTCAGCAAAAGCCCTGATAAATTTGAGAATTATGCTGGCAGACACTAAGTACTATCCTGTCATTGACAATACATTTTTTCATGGAAAAGCAATTGATTGTACTTACTTGGTAGTGCTCTTTATCAACCTCATTCATTTCAAGTGCACTACATACATTCACAGCTCAGATTCTGTTAAATCATTGCTGAACTTTGCAATCTTCTTGCTCAAAGCTCATAGGTACAAGGAAAATCCTTTATTTTTTTCCATTGTGTCAGGTAGGGCGGACACTCTTTAAAAATCAAAGCTTTCATTATACCATTTCTCCTGCCAACACCCTCAGTGCTGAATGAGCTAAATTTCATATTTAGGAGCCAAAATAAATATTTCTGCCACTTACTGCTGGCAGTCTTAGTCTGATTCCACTCTAAGCTACAGTAAAGATGTTCCTGGAAAAAGAAATCATTGGCCAATGGTCGTCTTTCAGAATGTATTAGAAAGCTGGATGTATTCTGACCATCAGGGATACAGGATTTAAATGAAATTAGATTAATAAGGTTTCTATAGTGTTTCTGTAGTGTACGTATGCCAGCATGCTGAGGAATATTTATTTCAGCTAATATGAACTGTCTTATAATATAGACCATTAGTCTGGCTCCACATGTAGGCTTTTCATGGGATCAGCGGATAAACAGTTCCAGAAGGCAATTATTCTACTTACCTTTGACATCTATGCTGGGAACTGGTGAGTTTCCCTGAGGTGTCTTGTCTCTCTTCACTGACTACAGGGGAAGCCTGTACAATCAGCCAAGCCTAAATGCATAAGTGACTTAAGTGACTATAGGTATCTATGATAAATTCACCCAGTACTGTAAGAATTTGTACAATATGCAGCACAGAAAACTTGGAGGGCCCAGGGAATGCAAAGTGGTTTGATGTGGTGTGGCATAAAGGATTTGTTTTCATGCACAGTGTGCAGACAAATCTCTGTGGCTTATCCCAAATTTGTCACATTTCTGCAGCCTAGAACCTTGCCTTCCAGGGGAGGATAATTGTTTAACCACACACACCTTCAAACATCAGTGACTCTTGTTTCATCTGCTGTGTGATGTAGAAAATGCGAATATAGCCTGGTCCTCTTCCACTGTATTTTCATAGATCATGGGATAGAATCATAGAATCATTAGGCTGGAAAAGACCTCCAAGATCATTGAGCCCAGACTTTGATTGATCACCACATTGTCAACTAGGCCTCTCCTAAACCCATGTCTGATCTTCTGGTTGTCCTGTATGTGCCATGTGATTGCACTCAGGATGGAACAAAAGCAATCTAATTAGACAATACATATCAGCTAAAAGAGTAGTGGGAAAACACTGAAGATGCGGGGAGCGTGGAATTTTTTTTCACAGAACTGAGGGAAATGGCATTGAGTTATCAAATATCTTTTGTTCTTACTGGAGATGAAAAAATATAATAGTTTTAGTAATCCAAATTTCCTCCTTCAAAATGGCATCAGATCATGTTTGGAATAGTGGCAGCAAGGGGTGCCAGCCTGAGGGGGGCAAAAGTAGAGATTTGATGACTTGGTTTTAATTCATGTAAAGTGGGCACTTCTAAAGAAGGCTTGGGTGAGATTTAAAGATAAAGGAAAAATAGTAGCATTGGCCTAAGTTACAAACAAGTAGTTGGAAAGTTAAGATAATGATAACAGTTTGAAGGAATGGCTACAGTCCTGCAGGGCTCACAGCCAACATGCCAAAGCAGGGAGTGAGGCACTGGTTTGTTAGCAAAAATCTCAGTGGTTGATTGGAGGAGTGACAAGTAAGTCTGTCCTCCAGATATAACCATGAGGGACAACCACCTACAGTAACTCATTTATAATCATCACCAACTTTTAAATACAGGCTCCAGGAGTTTGCTAAACAGTGGAAATTCAGTTGGCACTCAGAGGAGTGACTAAGGGTGTGAATTCATTTTCATTTAGTGGCAAAGGGGAGGCAACAGTGGATTCATACACGAAATGAGTTCAGAAACTGCAGAAAACTCCCTCAGGTTGGTCTCCACGGTTTTCATGGGACAAACCATAGGTGGTGATCTTCCTCCTCTCTCCTCCCCCCTCCCAGTTTATCCAGACAAGCACTGCCCATTACAGGCTATTCAAATGCCAATTTTTATGTTTTGTTGTTTAGCCACCCTGGAATAGTTGACCTGGAAAAACTTTGTAACAGTGGACAAAATGTTCAATACATTTTGTATTATATTGTATTGGTATGCACTGTATTCAATACATACTGTGTTTCTCACACACATATCTCAGAAGGGTCTCAGTAGATTTTTTGTTTTGTTTCATTTTCCCCAATGTTCTCCAGAAAAAATTGCCTTTGGCCAAATACTAAGCATGGAAGGCTTTGGCTCAAAAGACCAATATTTTTTGAGGTTAATGTATTATCATGGAAATTACTTGATAACCAGTGGTAAGGTAGACAATAATGATGGCAGCTGTCACATGTCTGTGTCACAGGTGGGATTGGTAGCACTGTCTGCCCCCAGTCTTCCCATGATAACACCTTGCTTTTCCTTGCTTTATAACTTCGTTGAACTCACACAGTTTAAGCTGAAAATTTCCATGTCAGGTGTCTGGCCAAGGCTGATTATTTTGGAAAACTCAGTTCAGCCATTTCCAAAAATAAGACTAGAGGAAAATATGTTGGTTCTGACTATGTCTAAAAAGCTGTGGCAAACTTTTTGTTGAAAAGCTCTAGAACTCCAGGGCCTTAAGGCACAAGTGTACCATCTTCTGGAGTGATGAGGCTGAAAGCAGGGGGAAAGCTTTGTGTCAGTGACAGAACTTTTGTTAGTCCAATCGGTGCTGGGCATGTATGGTCAAGTTATAAGCCCCTAAGAGAACACAATTTGCATGGACTCTGAAAAGGCCTACTTGCACGTAACAGTTCAATATTCCTGAATTACATCTCTGCCAGACCTTCTTACATCTTAAGGTTTGGCAAGACTTTCTTTGCAACTACAGATAGGTGCTTTGTCTGATCTAGGTAAGGGCAAAAGGAAAACTAAAGGTAGGGCCCATGACAAGAGATGGGAATAAATAGGGAGATGAACAAGGAAATAAATATGAATTATATTCAGATATATAGAGGTGGTATTGAAGGAATTATCTGTGGCTAGTCAAGGTGACAGAAATAAGGAAAGAACATCTAAAGGAACAAAATTATGAGTTCCTGTACCAGAAGATGGTGCTAGGTTTGAAGTTCTGAGGAATGGCTTCAAGGAATGAACTAGTGAAGGAAATGAAACCCTGCAGATCTGGCCCTAGACATAGACAAAATACTTAGAAGAGCAAAGTCCATTTGCTTGCTGCTTATTTTGGCCATGCTAAAGCCCTGAGAGGTTGACAGGCTTCTGAGGATGATAGAGGAGGAGATGGGATATGCAAGGCAGCACGTGCTTCTGCTAAATCTCTTATGTCCCAGTTTTTGCAGGAGCAAGATCTCCTGCTCTTCAGCAGTCACCTTGGCAGTTTGACATGGGTCACACCTCTTCTTCCCATGCCAGCCCTGAACAAGCCCTGACATTATCCGTAGCATGGCAACAGGCGTCTTTCTCTTCTCTTTTCTGTCTTTGGCTGCCTGGGCTCATGACTGTGGGCAGCACTTTGCTTGTGTAGTGTCCACAGCTGGCCTTGAGTCCAAGAGAAGCTCTGGTGAGCTCTAGGCTGCTTTTCTCAGGAGCTGCCCCTAGGCAGAGGGGTTTGCCCTCGGTTCTGTCTGAGCTGTGTTGTAGCTATGCCCTTGCCTGACCGTGTCTCTTGCCCAACCGTGCCAGCTCAAACAGGGTAGGAAAGTGAACCTGCAAGCAAAGCCTTAAGAGAGTCTTTACCAATCCAGCAGCTAAGGCTCACAAATGAGACTGGAGCCCAGTATGCTAAGTGTTGTGTGTTCTTGCCTATGGAAATGCAATCTCAGTAAATAAAAGAGAGGAGGGAAACACATGACAGGGAAGTACAAAAACATGTGAAATCATCAGCTCAATCTAGCTGAAAACCCAATTTATTATCCTCGTTTCCTGGCTTACATATGGATCACACTGACAACAGTCAAAGATGTGAAAATGTTATCAGCTAAAATACTTGCCATTTCTAGGTGGTCTTTGACCATTGCATTGTTAGTTATTTGTTTTTTAATAGGATAATAATAGGGAGTATTTTTTAATAGGAAGTCTGTCTGGAAAGGAATCGTAAGGGAAGTATTTGGGGGTTGTCTTTACAAATGAGATTGGGATGCAGAACCATAAAATTAAATGTTTTTCATTGCCGGGTAACTCTTTTGGCTTTTTGGCTTTCATTTGGCACTTCATTGCTGTAGCTTTACACCACTGTAGTCGTGGCAGTAACACTAGCAAAGAACTGGAATTAAGCCTTGGCAGATCCAGAAGGCTAAAATTAACCACATTTCTGAACATTTATCTTACTATTTTAGGGGTAAAATAGTATGTTTTCATAAAAATTGATCATATGAAACTTGCTTTACCATTGAAGCAGGTTTTTCAAGTCCAAGAATTTAAATGTCGCTATTGTATGTCAGCATTTATAAACTTGATGTTGATAGGAAGACAATACGGCATTTATCTCCAATAAATACGAGTGACGTGCCCAAGGCCTTTGTGTCTGTAGTGAATCTTAATTCATGTACATTCATATTGTAGTGCATGAAAGTAATTTGTTTCTGGCAGTGCTCATTTTGTCCAGGTTTGACATATAAACAGACAAAATGATGTTAATAAATCCAGACCTCAGTTTGTGTCAACAAGTGCATAGCTGATTTTAAAAAATAAACAAACCCAAACACACCTCTGCTCTGTGCCATCGTCTTGGTCAAGCACCTTTGACATTCTTCTGGCTTGTGCTTTCCTGAGTGCTGGTAAAATGACAGGTAGGAGGTATTTGACAGTGTGTCTGTGACTAAAAGAAATGAAACTAGTGGAGTACATCAGTTTATAGCAGGTGGTGACATGCAATGAAAGAAGGAGAGAACATGAAGTTGCGTGATATGGTGTACACAGTTCATAAGTACAGACTGGAATATTTTCCCTAATGAGAACACCAGGAAAGATTTGCACAGCTGATCACAAATGAGTGCCACTGGCACCTTTTTTCAAACTGGCTGTTATGTGTTTATTGTATGCATACTAGCAAAGCTACTTCAGGAATGTGCTTCAAAATTGTATTTTCAATTTAAAATAAAAATATTGAGAAATAAATAGAATAATAGTGACACTAAAATTCAGAATTAGATTGGAGTTGGTACTTAAACACATTTTGATTAGGATTTGGAGCACTAAATTTGGAGGCAAAACCTCACAGACATAAAGCCCCTGCCCTCTGGGAAAATTCAAATCTGGTTCCAGGGTGTCTGGCTGAGGCCCAGACATAAAATACTGTATTTGCCTGCAAGCATGTATACATAGGAGAGACTGGTAAAAAGGAGATCATGTTTTGGTACACCAGAAATGCCTGGGGTAATTCAGCTGTAGTAGGAAGAACCACATACCTACAGCTGCATGCCTAAATGAACAATATGGTCCACAGTTTCCAGAGTGTTAAAAAACATTTAAAAATAGGGCCATCTCTTCAAAGTTCTCTCTGCTTTTGTCCTATTGAAATTATGTAACATTTAATAATCCCTTCTTTATTTTCAGACTTATTTGTTAGGTCCAGGAATTATTATTTTTTCTTGGCAACAGCTAATCCATCATTCTCTAATTTCTCTACCTTGGAAATTGCATTTTTTATTTTACAGTTGGCATCATCCTCAAAACAAAACAAACAAGCTGGTAGTCAGTGAAAGAAAGGACAAGAAACATTAAAGAAAGGAAAGGGAAAAAATCTTCAAATCATGTTTAGCCCCATCTGGCCCTAGAAAAACATGGAAATGGATGATCGAGTACAGATTCCAGGATGGGCTGCCTTTCAAGGGAAACAAAATCTGGATATTTCTATGTCTAGACCACAGAAGAAAAAATGCTTTGGTGCTAATTAACCCATTAAAAGCTTACAAACCCTGAGTGGTGTCTGGCAACGCATGTAGGGAAGTTAGCAGATTCAAGCTGCCAAAGGAAATGTGGGAGGATGCAGCCTGAGAGTCAGGAGATCTGGGTCCTGCTGCTTACGCTAGCCCTGGCTTGCTCTTTGATTTTAGCATCAATA
>VYZQ01065168.1:15523-46900 GCA_013400655.1 Mystacornis crossleyi | reverse complement strand
ACACTTCAGGGTGTGCAGCAGCACCACCTTCCAAAACTACTCTTGCAAAATAAGGCTTCTTGTTAATATTCAGAGAAAATTCTGTGAAGAAAAGAAGTCCCTTGCTTTCCATCAGTAACCTCTTTGCCAGCCAAGGACAGGGCTCATCTCTTCCCTGATAAAACATTTTGCTTTGCTCTTTTTGGTCTCTTTTGTGAGTCCTTTCAGCTTTTTTGGAGGGAAACAAACAGCAGGAAAGGCTTGTTCAGTGACACACCACTAAAATTTCAGATGATGTTCCAGGTCTAGTCATAGCACTGCAAGGCAAGAGCAGTCAAAAAATTAGCACCTACTTCCTTCATGATTTGTAACCCATGCGTCCTTTGCTTCTGAAAATCAGCAAGCAGTGTCCAGGATGGGTTTTCATCCCCCCGCCCCGAGCATTAAGTACTTCGCATCAGTTCCTCTAAGCACCTAAAGCAATACAGATTTTTCTGAACCAGGTTTTTCACTGTTCTTTACAAGTAGTGAACTATCTCTCTCTTTTCCTTCTTGTAAACTCAACAAGTTTCTAGATGACAGGACAGCTCTGACTTCTGGAGACCCTCTTCAAGGTCTCATGGAATCACAGAACCTTTTGGGTTGAGAGGGACCTCAAACTCCTCCACTTCTCCCATCTCCAGTACCCGTTAGCCTCCATCGGTCCTGCCCGAGCCACCGACAGCAGGGATCGATTCCCAGACCCGCTGCAGTGCAATTCCCACTGCACCAGAAACCAGCACCAAACCCAAACCCACCCCAAACCAAATCCATCTGCACTGGCACAGCTACTGGTGGGACACTGGGGTGTTTCAGAACTTGTCTGGGTGGGTTCAACTAGTGAAGGACAGTGACTGCAAACCTCTTCAGCACAATGATTCCCCTGCTGAAGAGAATGAGATGAAGAGGAGTTCCCTGGACAAAGGGATAGAATGTCCTGGGTGAAGGGATAGAAAGTACCCTCAGCAAGTTTCTCCCTCAGTACACGAAAGACAAGGAGCTACTGGAGAGGGTCCAGTAGAGATGATGAAGGGATCCAGTAGATCCAGTAGAGATGATGAGAGGGTCCATCACAGAGATGATGAAGGGGCCTGGAGCATTTCTGATGAGGAGACACTGCAGTACTGAGCCTGGTTAGTCTGGAGAAGACTGAGAGGGGATCTCATCAATGCACATAAGTATCTCCAGGGGGTGCCAGAGGATGGTGCCAGGCTCTCTTCATTGGTGCCCAGCTACAGGACAAGGAGCAACAACCACAAACGAACACACAAGGTTTCACCTCAGCATGAGGAAGAGCTTTCCATGGAGGGTGGCAGAGCCCTGGAGCAGCTGCCCAGGGAGGGTGTGGGGTCTCCCTCTCTGGAGACATCCGAAACCCACCTGGACACGTTCCTGTGTCCCCCGTTCCAGGTGACCCTGCCTGGGCAGGAGGGTTGCACTGGGAGATCTCCCCATGGGTCCCTTCCAACCCCAACCATTCTGTCACTCTCTTGAAGGCACAGAGATATTCTCAGCATTGTTTCTCTGCCCCGTCTCACAGACAGCATCACCAGAGGTTGGAACAATCTTCAGACTAAAACAACTCCAGGAAAAAGCACAGCTTCAAAACTACTTTAGCTGAGGGGAAAAAAAACAGCATCATAATACTTGTCCCAGCCAACCCCTCTGCAAGTGTGTGGGGTGATTCAAGCCCACAACACTTTTCAAGTATTTCCTTCAGTCTTGCTGGATCTGGCAGCATTTTTGCAGCCCACAGCAGATTATTTCCATCAGCAAACCTGTCCAGAGCCGTGGCATCGCTGCCCCTGAGGACGCTCATGGCCGTGCTGTGGTTTCCCTCCAGTGGCACGAGCACTCAGCTGCAGCTTTCCTGGAAGAACCTTCCCAGCAGACCAGGCACCAGACCATCCACCAATAAAGGACATTCTACTGCTCACTGCTCCATGCCTCAATCCAAATATTTTTCTGTTCATTTTTACAACACACCTGTATTTGCGTACATTTTTCTGTCATTTCCCTCACTTGTATATGAAACATCCAGGACTTTATCTGCGTTATTTAGTCTTGTTTTGCTGCACTGAATAGATACATGGCTAGAAGGTAATGTTCATCCACGTATTTAAACATGACAGAATATATGATGGCCCAGAATTAACTTAATTCCTGCCTAAGTCTTTGTTATTTCAATTGTTAATGAAGTACAAAAGTTCCCATTTCACTGCCAGCAACTCTGAGATTTGAAGGGACACTGGGTTTGAATTCTAAAACCAGAGGAAATAGGAACCTTTGTTAAAATGCAGCTCACTTTTCAATTTTATCAATTAAGAATAAAATTTTATTAACACAAAATCTTCCAAATTCCATCAATATGAAAATTACCTACAGGGTATAACCTTTCCACTTGTTCCTACTAGGGCCATTAGGACTCAATATCCAATGTTTTTATATCTGGTTATTTTTAAAAATTCCTTTGTTTTTTAATCAAACCAAATCCAATTTAGACAAAATGGTTTTATTTTCTAGTCTAATTTACAGCAGCTACAGAAGACTTAAAACTGATACATTTTTTTAGGCTAACCATTTATAC
Organism: Mystacornis crossleyi; assembly: GCA_013400655.1. Lineage (NCBI taxonomy): Eukaryota > Metazoa > Chordata > Aves > Passeriformes > Timaliidae > Mystacornis > Mystacornis crossleyi. Next base: position 44,295 of record VYZQ01065168.1, on the reverse strand, counting down.
CCACTACTCACAGAGAGTGGAATTATTCAGGAATTTTTTTAACCCATCTAACTTGACTTATTTTAAAGTTTTAAATCATTTAGTTCCCTCTTCTTCTTGGAAAGCAAATCAGACAGCACAGGCACATGGAAATAGCAGCACTGAGTGAAGAATAAAGCCTCCTTAGAAGCATACTCCAAAAAATTCCACCATGATGGATGATGGAATCAGGCTTTGGGGGGCACAGCAGCTGAGAGGGACCTTCTGCTCACCATCCACCACTGGAATTCGCCTGTAAAAAGTGATCCTTTCAGCATCTTCTTCTACTGGAGACAGTGGTTGCTGCCAAACCCCAAACAGTGACTGTGAATCAACTCTTCCAGGAACACCAGTGGGGTAGGGATGGGGAGTCTGGCCCCTCACCCAGCTCAGATCCATTGTAGTGGCACTCCTGGGGTTTTTCCATGATCTGGTATTACCTGAAAGGTACATAAACGACAGCTGCCTCCAGGATATAAAATTTCAGCCTAAGAGTGGCCACAGGAGAATTCAGAGGACGACGTAAGTAAAAAATTAACCTTCCTAGTTCTAACAGAGAATGTTCTGCCTTGTCTCCTGCAGTGAGACCTTTCAGACTTGGTTGCCTTTTTTGGAAAACGAGCCGTGTGGGTGCTCAGCTCGTAATCCAGAGGAAAGGATCACAGGGATTTGAAGGAACCTCCATCCTGCTCCTGCTCAGCAAGAGCCAGAGCACAGCCACTGCCTTCTGCTGGCACTAAGGGCTTCCTGCCCTTTCTGTGGGTGGGATCATGACCAGAAGAAAACTTGGATTAATCGCTGCCTCTTCGCATCACCGCGGCACTTGGGGCACTTCTTCACCACCTGTAGAAATCAATGAACAAAACACATGGAGAATGTATTTATTGAGGAGGAAATGCCATAAATGGAGGGAGTTTTTATGTGGGCAAAGAGTGACAGCATAAGGAGCAACGGTTTTAAACTGCAACAGGGAAGGGTTAGATTAAATTCTGGGGAGAAGTTCTTCACTCAGAGGGTGCTGAAGGCCTGGCACAGGTTGCCCAGACAATCTGTGGCTGCCCCCCACCCCTGAAAGTGTTCAAGGCCAGGTTGGATGGGGCTTGGGGCAACCTGGGATAGTGGAAGGTGTCCCTGCCCATGGCAGGGGGTGGGACAAGATGGTCTTTAATGTCCCTTCCAACCCAAACCAGTCCGTGACTCTCTGATATCAAATATCTCTACCACATTTTGTCCAATATGAACTCCAAGCCACATGTCAGTCCCTGAGATCATATCTGCTGTTTGCAGCCTCACTGGTACCATGCAGTCAATTATTTCTTTGGTAGTAACGAAAAGAAGAAAAAGCCTCCCAGCCAAGTGGCACCAGACTTTACAGCACTTGTCCCAGCTATGACACATCTGGAGGACTGAAATACAGGAACAAGGAAATGCGAAGCTGCAAGAGCTCTTGTGAAGTACAGCTGCACTTGTGACTAAAATCCTGTCACGTGGCTGACAAGTTCCCTGAATTCCTGCTTCCTCTTGCAGAGATGACAAGGAAATGTCTCCTGGGCATACCCGGACATGGGTAACACGTGGTCATTACCAAGAGTTTTGTAGGGGAACCAAGGAGATTTATTTCTTCATAGCATCCCACACCCTTCTTGTTACCAGCAGGAGACGTGAAGGCACATGAGGCATCATTTCTTCACTCAGGTTTCACTTTGCTTCTTTACTAATCTACAGTTTGAAAGTCATTTGACTTGCAGATGAATCCCAACTGTTCTTTACATAGCTTGCAAATTACTGGTAAAACTAAACTGGTCTCTTTATTTCAAAAGGGAGATAGTAAATTATTTTTTTTAAAAAATTAATCTTTGGGAGAAGACTGCGAGCTCAAGAGGCCTAAAAAGATGGTCAGCTACATCAGTGGCACTGCACAGCCTTCCCCCAGTGTGTAAGTTCAGCATTAGAATCACAGAGTGCTTTGGGTTGGAAGGGATCTTAAAGCTCATCTCGTTCCAACCCTTGCTGTGGGCAGGGACACCTTCCACTATCCCAGGCTGCTCCAAGCCCCATCCAGCCTGGCCTTGGACACTTCCAGGGATGGGCCAGCCACAGCTTCTCTGGGCAACTCTGGCCTCACCACCCTCACAGGGGAGAATTCCTTCCCAATATCCCATCTAACCTCTGGCAGTGGGAAGCCACTGAAAGAAAAGGTGCAGACTGCAAAGTAGGCTCAGGCAGTAGGATTTTGGTTTTGGAAGGGGAGAGGAAAAGTCACTTTCTCTCCCAACAGACAGTGCTTTGCCAAAGGCACTTTTAAATGTAACATTTAATTGTGAAATCTTTGATTATTTGCCTATATTACAGATAGTCCACAGGAGATTAACTCAGTCTTTCTGGAAGATCTGCATGAATAAATGATGCATTTAAACACTGGGAAGCAGCAACAGAACCTCTGGAGAGAAAACTACAGCCCAAAGCAGCATATCCTGGCCCAGTCCCTGCAAGGCTTCCCCTAACACACTGAATCACCCAACACGCTCCAGCACTAATCCCCCTAATCCCCCCCAGCTGCAGGGAATTCTGTCTGCTCTGCTCCTCCAACATCTTCTAAAAGCTTCCAAAATTATTCACCACCTCTCCCTGCCACTCTTTCGCTAAAATAATAAATTAGACAAGATCACAATTTGCAAACCCCGCGCTGCAAACGATGCTCTGAGTCACTTCCTCGAGGGGACAATATGCACCAAAGGGCTTTTGAGCTGAAAAAACAGTGAGTAAGTTATTAGGAAAGAAAACCAGGAGTTTTAAATGCAGCCCCATCAGACGTGACAAAGCCTAATCCCATCTGATGAGAGTTCAGAGCTCGGACATGGTTGCTCATTTCCTGCTGGTAAAGGTACCTCTATCCCAAACACACGGATGGGGCTGACTGTCCAACCTCCCAGGGCATGAGTGGGAATGTGGATGGATGTGGTAGGACACGGCTCCTCTGGGACTGGTTTCAGAGAAACCCAGGATAATCTTCCTGTTTGCAATCCTGTACTTCCCTCTCAGCTGCGTGACCAGCACAGCTCTGCCTCGTCACCGGAGAAGCATCTCTGCATCAGCCCAAGTCATACCCTAACCTACAAGGGCATAGGGGAGGTTTGGACATCAGGAGAAACTGCTCCATGGAAAGGGTAGTAAAGCACTGGAATAGGTTGGCCAGGGAGGTGGTGGAGTCACCATCCCTGGAAGCGCTCAACAAACGTGTGGATGTGGCACCTCAGGACGTGGTTCAGTGGTGAACACAGTGGTGGTGCTGGCTTGATGGTCCTGAAGGTCTCTTCCAGCATTAATGATTCTAAGACTGTATTTGACTTTCCATTAACCAAACAACACCTGAATCACATCATGAGCCACTCAACACTCCTGTACACCGAGAGCATTAATCACTACACAGGTAGTCTGTCATAAGTAATATTAATCAGGTAAGCAGCAAAAGTGGAAGTCATTAATAATAATAGTAAGATTACTCAGGTAAGTGGCAAATATGGAAGTCATTAATAACAAATGATCCATGACTCATTTCCTCAAACATGGTTTTGCATGGGATATCTAAATAGAACAAAAAGAACCATATTAAAAGAAAAATATTAAAGGGCTTTGGGGCCTCTCTAGGAAGCCTCTTCCAGTGCTTGACCACGTTCTTGGTATAGAGATGTCTCCTAACATCCAGTCTGAACCTCACCAATAAAAGCTTTGGACCACTCCCATGAATCCTGACATTAAATCCCAGGGAGAAGAGCTCAGCACCTTCCTCTCTGTGTCACCTCCTCAGGAAGCTGCAGAGATCCACGAGCTCACCCCTCAGCCTCCTTTCTCCGAACCAGACAAGCCCAGAGTCATCAGCCACCTCTCCCAGGAGGTGCTTCCAGCCCTTCCCCTTCTCTGGACACTTTCAAGTATCTGAATCTGAAACACAATCTAATCTGGCAGGCCAGAATACTTTAATCTCTGATCCAAGAAATGTACAATCAGATAAAGGAGTGATTAATAAAAAATTAGGTTGGGCAAGTTCATTATCTACGAGCTATGAAAACACACATTAACTTGAGGAGTAAGAAGAAATCCAGACCGCGAAATGACCAATTTCAAGACAAAAACCAGAACAGGGCAGTACAATTGCTCAATACACAACAGTTCTAATTTTGTGGATTCTCAAACTGATGAAACAACAAGCTACATCTTACTGGCAAAAGCAGTGAGGTTTTCCCCCTTTATAAGGTCAGTAATTATTAGCTGAGATAATGTAACCATGCTGTGGGATGCTAAAATGCTTGCCTAACCAAAAAACTCCCCAGGGACCTCATTCTGTCCTAAATCAACTCAAGTCTCAAGTGACAAAGATTATGAACAATACTTGTAAAATTCTTGTCATGACTTTGGTTGGAGCCCTTTCTGCAGTGAAGGATGCTGCCTGTTGGATGTTCATCCCCTTTACACTTTGGCACAAAAGGAAAAATTACATATTCAGCAGTAAATTTGACTGTCCCATCTGCAGCAAACATGAGATGCCTTTCTTTGAGTTCCTTGTACTTTCTTACATATGTTCCTTATAATCCAATACTTTTGGAGTTTAACATTTTTGAAGAAATATGACAGAACAGACTGAGAAAAAAATTTAGTTGAACAGCTGTGCTGGATTCCCTCTAGGAGATGTGTCTGAGACATCAGTCCAGACATGATGGAATGAGTCCAGAGGAGGCTACTGAGTCCATCATAGGGCTGGAGCAGCTCTGCTCGGGAGCCAGGCTGAAAGAGCTGGGGGTGTTCAGCCTGGAGGAGAGAAGGCTCTGGGGACACCTTAGAGCCCCTTCCAGTACCTAAAGGGACTCTGAGAGAGATGGAGAGGGGCTTTGGACAAGGGCTTGGAGTGACAGACCAAGGGGGAATAGCCTTAAGATAAAAGAGAGCAGGTTTAGATGGGATATTGGGAAGAAGTTCTTCCCAGTGAGGGTGGTGAGGCCCTGGCACAGGTAGCCCAGAGAAGCTGTGGCTGTCCCATCCCTGGAAGTGTCCAAGGCCAGGCTGGATGGGGCTTGGAGCCACCTGGGATAGTGGAAGGTGTCCCTGCCCATGGCAGGGATTTGGAATCAGATGAGCTTTAAGGTCCCTTCCAACCCAAACCACCCTGATCCTATGCTTATTCCATATTCCTCTTGGATCAACTCTGTCTTGGCTGTTATATTTTATTTGGACGTCAGTACAATGTTTTCTATGCTTAGCTGATAATTCAGTGTCTCCTTCCTGAGTAAAAACCTTTTCTCTGGAACTTGGAATAACTGATTATTTTGTACTTGCTTATAGACTGACAAGTTGAAGAAGCTTCTTTTCCTTCTGTTCTGTTTTTGGATATTCCTGAACTCCATTGGTCAGCAGCCTTCTCATCACATATGAGTGTTTAGAAACCCCTCAACTCTTGCATTAATCTGGTTTTGAAAGTCTTTTAACCCCTGGCTACTGAATCAAATATTGGGTATGATGCTCCCAAACCCAGGCACCCTGGGACCAGCTACGTCCTCTTACCTAAAGAACTTCAACCACCAGTTTACTCAGCTGGGAGAACCAACAGACAGGATGACACCGGAGACCTCTGAGCAGGAATTCGGAATCACAGAGTCACAGAATCACTGGGTTGAGAAAGACCCTAAAGGTTACAGAGTCCAGTGGTTGACCCAGTACTGCCAAGCCCACCTCTCAACCAGGTCCTTGTGTGCCACATCTGCACATCTTAAATCCCTCCAGGAATGCTGACTCAACCACTTCCCTGGGCAACCTGTTCCTTCGTTGCCTCAATCTCATGACAGAGCTTTACAGTAGGGTTTTGACGGGGAAAATTATGAAACTAAGCAAGAAAAGATTTTAAAAAAGGTTAAAATATTAAAAAACAACACAGTTTTTCAAGTTGACTCCATGGCTTGTTGCCTTTGTAGTTTTAGACCGGAAAACACATGGAGGCAGCTCAGAAAGATGCAAAGGTGTAAAAACCCCAGCTTAGGAGAGAGATCTGCCTCCAATCACATTGCAAACCATGGGAAATAATGGAACAAGTGGTAAACCTTCCATCAGCATTTGGGTGTTCCTTCTGGAAACAGAAGCATTCTGATTCCAGGCTTGTTCACATCATTCTCCTGAAAAGCACAAAATTGCCCGGCAGTTTTGGAAAAAACCAAACCAATAAACAGGAGAACCTTTAAGAACTGCTCCCAGCATGTTTTGCAGCAAGTGAAGTCACATAATGGGCACTTAAAAGGCACATCATCCTCGGATTTGCAGTTAGAGCAGTGGAATCTTCCTAGAACAGAGGGGAGGGTAGGGAGAGGGGAAGAGAGAAAGAGAGGGAGGAAATGACTAAATTCCTGTAATCACCTTCGAAATTCTCATGTATCCACATTTCCACTGCAGTCCAGAAAACAATGACCGTGACTGTAATGAACTACCTCAACAGTGCCCTGCCACATTATTTCTTTCAAGTGACCTCACAGTCTGTTGGTGCTTCAGATCCCAGTAGGAACTCGGGTTACATCCTTCCTTTACAAGGAAGTTGTCAAGAAAAAAATCCCTCAGTTCTCAGGAAACTATTACAGCATTGTGACGGAGACAATAAAGCACTTTGAGAGCACATGCAAGGTACAGAAAGTACAGATTCTATTCAGCAAACCACACGAATGACACTGCACCTGAGCAAACACAGGCATGAACCTGTGGTTTCATACACCATCAGTCTCAGTCTCATTTCTGTAATTTATCTTTATTCCCAAGTATTAGAAAATTACATCCCAAACCTCCCCTGTACCTACCACACTCTGGTTCCATCTCCAGGGGAAAGATGGGCACAACTCCAGAGCCCGTGGGTGCTCTCAAGTTACTGGTTTCTTTGGACGCTTCAGTCTTTGGCAACTCAAGTTCACTTTTCTGGCTAAAGCAGAAGGAGGAAATCTTACTCTGAATTTTCTCTGGTGCCCCACTCTTAGAAGGGGCTGCATCTGGGGAGGAAAACAGAAAACCAGTGTGTAAACCTGTATCATGCAGAACACAACATAAAGACTCTGCAAAACACAGTCGGCAGCAAATTCACTCAGCTTCATTGTATAAGAAGAAAAACATTTGAAGAACTACTTTTTATGCTGTACTCCTTGGCAACAGAGGTTTCTGATGGATACTAACACATTCAATTTTACTGGAAGAGACCCTCTATGTTGAAATAGTTCTATGGAAGTTCTTCCTACAGAGTGGGCCTTGATCCACTCCTGCTCCCACCCCACTTAGATACAAAAATTCTGCCTTCACCCTTAACACACTTCACAGTTTTAATATGGCAGAACTGTAACTAATTTCTTTCTAGCTTCCCTGCACTTTCCCATCTCATGTTACCTTTTATCTTACACCTGTTTGAGTGGGGTTTTTTCTACCCAATGCAGATAACCAACAGCTTTGATTCTCCTTGACAGGCATCAGGCAGGGAGGCCCTAGCCCAGGAGAGGGACTTTTCACAGGGGTGGAGGAGAAGATCAGGATAGGACAAGGACAAATGGCCTTAAACTAAAGGAGAGCAGGTTTAGATTAGAAATTCTTCCCTGTGAGGGTGGTGAGGCTCTGGCACAGATTTCCCAGAGAAGCTGTGGCTGCCAGGTGTTCAAGGCCAGGCTGGATGGGGCTTGGAGCAACCTGGTCTATGGAAGGTGCCCCTGCCCATGGCAGGGAGTGGAACTGGATGAGCTTTAAGGTCCCTTCCAACTCAAGCCAATCTATGATTCTAAGGCTGTTGAGCACTACACCCATCATGATAATAACTAAGATTCTAAACTTCTGACAACTGTTCATTCCCTACCTTGTACGTGGCTGATTCCTTTTGTGCAGCTCTTCAAGCTCTGGGGTTTCCCTTCCCTTTGCTCCAGCTGTTGTGGTTGCTTCTCTCCATCACCACAGACCATTCCAGTCAAATTCTTACACAGCTCTCTGAACTGCTCTTTGTGGTGAGGACGCACAAACATGTAAAACCCTGGCCGAAAGAAAATACAGTCAAATGCATAGGAAAAATCAGTGCCTGACCATGAAAGACTCCTTGCTTTGGAGGGCAGAAATTCTTTGGAAGCCGAATAATATTGGTCAGATTCCTCAGAGTATCTTCAGCTTGGTGGAACACTTGACGTTTTTGTGATTTTTATAATTATGGGGTTTTCCTTGCCAGAAGGCAGATGAGTATTTAGTATTGAAAATAATCTCAATTTACTTTGAAATTCTTCCACCCTCTACAGCTCAGAATAAACATCTGCCCCAGCTCTTCACCTGACAAGTGATCTAAGAAGATCAGGTATACACACAATATCCAGAAAGCCTCTCAGGAAGGAAATTTCTTGTTACTGTTTGGTTGACAAGGATTCACAACACACATACAGACATTCTAAAAAACCCCAATTATGATTTACTGCCAAGCACAGACAATTCTACCACGAAGTCCTCTGAGGTCAAAACATTTGCTTAGTAGAAACAGTGACTGCGAAAGAGTGCTCAGGGGGAGGTTATGACTCACGGTGCCACACAGCTCATTTCCCTCCCCGTCTCCACTTTGCCAAGACTAATCTAACTAGTTAATGCACCAGAAAAAGTATTCTCTCACAATTTTCAGACTATGGTATCTATTCAAGGTCAGTGGAATATTTGTTGTTATATGTTAAAGATAACAAACAAAATTCCATTGGCATTCCCCAGGATACGCCGAGTGCATCATTTCCGGCACAGAAGTCACCCCACAGGCACGGGAGAAGGTGGAGCTGAGGTGTCACATCACACAAGATGTCATCATTGAGGCAATCAGGACCAGCATACAATGCCTCTTCTTCTTCTTGTTTTAAACAATTAAGGCCAATTTCAAATTTTAAAAACCTGCAGCTCCCTAAATCCTTCCATCACTAAACCCATGAAGGGAAAATAAAACAAAACAAAGCATTTCTGAGAAAATAAATGATGACACAGTTCCATAGCTATTTCCAGGTGAAGTGTGTAGAGGAATAGTGAATCAAAAGTCTGATTGCTTATCCGGAGACCTGGAAGTGATCTAAACACTTATCACCAGTACAACAATCACTGGTCATTGGAATAAAATTGGGTCAGTTCAATAGTCAGCACTGTCCTTTCTAAAGAGCAATTGTAGTAATTGAGCAGAAGAAACAGTCATGGAAGCATCTGACTGAAGGTGTTACTGAGGTGTTGTGTAATGTTTTTAATGGACAATTTCTAACTGAACAGAGATAACATTTTATAACCTTAGCATTTTTTGCTGTCTGAAAGGCATTCAGTGAACACATTGTTTCTGCTGCTCCATTGATCTGGGTTGCTAAACCAAAAGGTGAGACCTCACATGAGATCACAGCACCCACACTCTCCTTTCAACTAAATAAGAGTGATTTTTTAAAAAACCCCTTACTTTGTAGGAGATGAAAGTCCTGTGGCCTCTCCGTGGTGAGGGCTGCTATCACCGACACCATGGCATCATAATTATCCGTCTTCTTGTAAGCCAGCAGAGCCTCGTAGAACTGGCTGTAGGTGCTTTTGTCCAAAGCCCTCTGCACATCACTGAGATAGGCAGTCCTGAGGGCCTGGTGATGCTCTCTCCTGGAGCCTGGAGCCTTTTCAGCCTCTTTCCTTGGGGCTGCACTGGCATTCTGCCCTGAGAGACAAAACGTGTGAGCAGGGCTTGATGAGGAACAGAGACAAACAGGTCACTCCATCATATCCACTTCTCATCTCATTTGAAGGGAATTCCTGAACTACTTCGGTGTGAAATTTATAATCAATATCTTTCACTGCATATCCTAGAGCTTTCTTATATTCCCACAGAAGCATTTTCTTCTTAAGGAGTGAGCCACAGAAATAACACATCCATTTACTCCTATTCGTTTCTCAATTACTTTTAGTGGGAACAAGTTTCTGTGAAACCATTCCAGTGGTTTTGGGACAAGATAATTACTAAAGATTCTGCTTTATTCAAATGTGCCTAAAATACAAAAGAAAACAGGAAAACAAATCAAAAGAAACAATATAGCTTCACACATAAAAAGCTTTTAAAGCCTTCCAGGAAACTGGCTTGTTTTTTTAAAGAAAGGATTAGCCTTTCACTATTCTTTGTCCTCTAAAGAAAGACTTCTAAGCTGTCCAACGATCCTACTCACTGCCTTGTGAGAAACACAGAAATTCCCGGCTGTTCTCTGGAAAACCCATAATTAAATAATAAATGAGCCCATGAGTTTGAAGATAAATATTGGACAGAGTGAGATTAGAGGGATGCACACAGAGCTTACGGTTACTACTCTCTGTTTCTGCAGAAAAAACAGGCTGTCCACAGAGGGAGTGTACACATTACACCAAGAACAAAATGAAACAGTTTCTTCATACCTGAATTCATGCTGATGTAATCTTAACTCACACTCCTTAACTGGCTCCCTTTCATGGACCCTGGACAAACAGGAAGCCCAGCAGACCTGTGCTCAACCCCCACTTTCCCCAGCTCAGTCTCTAGTACAAATGTCTGGCTTCAGCTGGTTTCTTTGACAAACACCTTGATCTAATTTGACTTTCGTGTTTTGTTTTGCACAATCCTTGCTGGAAGTGCTGAATTACCATCACCCCCACCTACAGAGAGTGAGCCACTGGTTTGCCCCAGGAGAACTTACAGTGATGAAATAAAACAGAATAGACTGGGGTTTTATTAAACATGGAGGGTACCTGCACTATTCAGTCCTGTTGCCAAGTGGGATCCTCCTTGGTTCAGGTGGAGCCCAGGGTTCAGCTGAACACACGAGGCCTTGGACAATGTACTTTTCTGATGGCTCTGTTTTTCTTCTGTTAAATCAAACCAGTCCATTAACAGTGAATTTAGGGAAGAATGAACGTGGAATGGTGCGTTTCAAAGTATGACATCCTGTGCTGAAAACACCTGAGCAACCCAGAGAAGCCGTGGCTGCCCCATCCCTGGAAGTGTCCAAGGGCAGGTTGGAGGGGGCTTGGAGCAGCCTGGGATAGTGGAAGGTGCCCCTGCCCACAGCAGGGGTTTGGAACTGGATGAGTTTGAAGGTCACTCTCAACCCAAACCAGTCTGGGATTCCACACAGATTTATTCCTCTGATGATGAGCTAACTCCCCACTTCTTTATAACTTTACTGCTCCAGGATTTCACAGATTTTACAAGCTCTGTGAGGACACAATCGCCCTCTATTCACGAGCCTGGTGGCACTACGTGGGCAGCAAAGAAGACACACACACAAAGCTGTTAAATTCCCCAGACTAAATGATTTAAACAGATCAGTAAAATCCCCTTTTGAAACAAAATGACATCGTTATTAACTCTGCAGTAACCAGTGTTCAGGCACCTGCACAGCTCAAGGGAAGGCAAGAGGATCACGGAGAGCAGAGACTTAGCTCAGTATTGGTTAAGTTAAATGTCCTTGCATTTCTGTCAGACACATCCTGCTCTATGACTGGGTGAACAAGGACATTTGTCCTTCAAATGATACAACTGAACCAAGCTCCTCACCCGTTCTCTTGGCCAGGATCTCCCTCTCCTCCCGTGGGAGGCTGTGCTCAGGTTTGTAGCCACAGCCCACTCCAGTCAGATTGCAGCACGCTTCATCAAACTGCTTTTTATGCTGGGGTCGAACAAACTGGTAAAAATCTTCCACAAGAGAGAGGGAAAAGGGTGGGGAGGAATAAGAAAGGAAAAAAAAAAAAAAAAAAAAAAAAAGCAATCCCCACAAGCAANAAAAAAAAAAAAAAATCAATCCACAACAGGCAATAAATGCTACCAAAACCTACAACAGCGGAACTTCAAGGTTAGATAAAAAGGCACACATGCAAACATTGAGCAATATTATTACCAGTAAATAAAACCTGTCATTTTTTCACTGTAAATATAAAGTAACTAACCTCTCAGTGAAACTGACCTTGAGGAGCCCCATAAATCATGAGATCCAAGTAACTGCTAGGCTGATACTTTAAAGAACTGATAAACTGTTAACTTTACACCTCACGTTACTTACTTACCACAAAATGCTGGCCAACCAGAAACCTAAACACCAAATCAACTTTAGGTTTCAGGTGCCTGACAGTTTTCAAAACTAGACTGAGACCTTGATTTGATGATCAAATATTTTCTTATTTATGTAGATCATAGAAAACTGGGAAACAAACTCACTGAGCTTCCCATTCTTTAACCTTAGAATTTACCTGAAACAATTTACAAGATGCATAACAAGGCTTTTATTATTTCAGTCGATGAAAAAGTCACAGAAAAATCTGTCCATTTGTTTGCAAGTTGCAAGTGAAACGAAAAATCACACAAAAAACACTGTTAAACTAGAAGAAATCTCGGTGGGAATTCAGTTCCTGTCAGTACAGCTGTTAAAAGCCAATAAGAAACCAGCCAATGCAGTAACTACCCATGTTTGCCTAGATCCTATGTTTTATACTCACAATTATTTAAACAGAAAATTTCTCCGTATATTCTGTTTATTTATTTACTGCTTCAGCACTGAGCCCTTACGAAGGCATCTCTCCTACTCACACAACCACGCTCTTGAGCTCCTAAATTACTGGGAATAAGTCACTGTATTTTTAGGCTAAGTTTAAAATAACACAAACTTCCATGGAATAGGATTTTCTTCAAATCAAGATGTGAGCTAACACATGATAATTAGATTGAGGAGATTCTTCTGTGTTATCTGGGGATATAAAGCGATGAATCATCCTAATTGAGCTTCACTTCACATCCAAAACACTTCTGAAGTACCCAAGTCTGTTTAAAAGCCGAAAGTCACGTATACAAATATACCAAGGCTACGCAAATTCTCTGACTGTACCTCGCAGCAAGACGTGCTTCTTTTCATCCTCTGTGAAGAGGGAGCTCATTTGGGACAGCATGGCATGGAAGTCATCTGTCTTCTTGTACTGCTGCAGAGCCTTAGAGAAGAGCTCGTAGTTCTGCTGGCTCAAGGTGTCCTTCACTATGGAGATGTAAAACGTGGCCCGTGCCTTCTTCGGCTCCGCCGGCTCCGCTCTCCGGTCCTGCTGCGAGGCAGGAAAGGCTCCTCAGTGAAGGGCAACACTTGAGAAGAGACTTTCTCATGATTTCAGGTGGGAGCAACACGTTTACAATTCCAGCAGCACACAGGGTAATGAAAGGAATTACAGACTGACTGAGGTTGGAAAAGTCCTCCAAGGTCACCAAGTCCAACAGCCCACCCAGCAGCACCACTGCGCTCCCCACTAAGGCATGAACGCTTTCGCCTAACAGGTCGCAATTACGGCAGCCACCCGTAATTCATGCGTTATTCACCTTCCCACTGACAAAACAGAAAGCTTCAGGGAAAAATTCCTAGAGGAGGAAGCCAAGTATCGTTGCACAATTCTATTCTTAGGAGAAGGGTTAATAAAATAGCATTTACTCCAAAGCTGGAGGCTGAGCTGACTCATCGTGACATCAGATAGCAACAAACTGCAAACACAACCTTCTGCATGAACCTGTTCTCTGCCTCGTCTCTTCCCTCTGGTATTATCGGTTTCGGGATCAGTTTCATTTGCCTGGTGCTTAGCAGACTGACAGACAAGGACAGCTAGGACAGCACCTTGGACAACTACTGGCACACACATCACCCAGGGAATTCTCCTGAACTTACTGTGATTCTTAAGCAATTAGCTGCATAATGAGTTAACTGGGTATGGACAAAGGCCAAACAATAATGCACAGCTGCAGAGCTAAAACACAACCACGACCCACCTCAGGAGGGGCAGGATGTGATCCCTTACCCAAAACCAGCCAGTTAAACCATCTGAGGCTCCACCAGAGCAGCTGGACTTGCTGACCATTGCAGGTCCCTCCCAACTGAACTATTCCATTCCAATCAAAAAGAAGGAAACCACCCAACCGCACCTGATCAAGTTGTTCACAAAGCAATCAGTGTCAGAAAACAATTCTTTTCACCTACCAGCCCTACGTGGACCTGTGCTTGATTTGGTCTGGGATGTCTGGATTTGGGAAAGAGCAGGACAAATAGACTTCAGATGTGCACTGATGAATATTTACAGTTTGGAGAAAAAACATACTTGTTCTGGCATCAGTCATCTGTCTGCCTGGAAATTTCCAATTCAAATTAAAGCAGTCTACAGATCAAAGGAATGGCACAGACACAGGGAAACACATACTGTATTGCTGACTAGCTTTATTTTCTTCCTTCCTCCTTTCTGCTCATCTATTAATCTCTTCTCATAGTGAAGGGAAAGTGTGGACAGATGATGTGCCTGTGAAGATGAAAAGAAAGTAAGTAAGGTACAAAAACTGCTTTTCAAAGTTATTGTCCATTTAATTTAGGTATTTCCAGCAGTAAAACTTGCTAACCCAGTTTGTGACACCATTCAAGAAAGTGAAACAAGTCAACCTAAATTATTGTCACAGAGCCTGGGCACAAACCTGTTTCTAGAGGGTAGAAATTTACTGGACAACTCAGAGAGACCAAACCAGGAGAAATTAAAGACAAGGATGGTCTTGAGGGTGCAAATTACTGATTAAGCAAAGCTGGACTCGCAGCAGACTGTTCCAGGGCAGCCTGAGAGTGTACACAGACCCGTGTGTAACTGGTGGCTCACACTCTCCTTCACTTTCCTGCCTGGAACTCCTTGTGTGTAAGGGAATGAAGAACTGGAATATAGGCAGCAAGTCAAATATTTATGATTCATGCAGTAAGTCAGAAAACCGATCAATTCCATCTTCTTAGTCCTGTGCTATGTAAAGACACCACCTTGAAAAGCATCATTCAGCAGAAATAACTTCCTAGGCAAGTTTTCAAGAGGCATAACTCACAAAGTCTGACTAGGGGGAACTGTTAAGTCATTTAAATGGATTGAGAAATTATTTCTTGTATTTTGAATTTTTGGGGTGACGAAGCAAATTCTTTCAGAGTGAGAGCAGCTAAACTTCTGTTATTTACAGAACAAGGGTACAGTGTAACTTTGATAAAAGGAAAAATGATAACACAGACACTATGCTGGATAACAAAGACAGGAAATGACACCAAGCCCATCCTCAGCCATACCCAGTGCTCAGTGCTGGAAGAGTGAAAGCTGGCGGCCTGAGAGCCACTGCCTGTCTCAGGACTACACTCACCAGACTGCTGGGGCCAGGTCACCGATTTTGGAGCAGCACAGGGTGACCCCAGAGCTCTCCACAAGCCTCAGACAAGCAATGCCAAATACACAAATAGGAATTGGACCTGAGAGATTGCCAAGCCATTGGGTCCATCAGCTTACGTGGCTCCAGGAAACGCTGAGCTCTGCCAAAAGCACTGCAGCTGTGTTAGGAATATACTGTACCTGAGTTACCAAGTCCTTGGAATTGTGCCAAGCTTTCCAAAGAACAGGCTTTGGTATCTATGTCACGGCAGCCCAGTGGGTGATAGAGCCCATTTCTGACTTGGCTGCACATAAGTGAAATTATTTGCTGCCCTCTGTACATTCCCTCTGCTTTGTACGTGTCTCCATTCACGACCGTGGACCTACTCAGATATTCCCCAGATACTCCTACACCTCCACGTTTTACCTCAGGCATTCTTCCCCTAAGGAAAGTACTTAAGAATGCTGCAATAGGCATTCCTGAAGTCCATGCATGAGTCTGCAAGCCAGCAGTAAAATATTCCAGCCAGGCAAGGGAGCCACCCCTCCAACAGCTGCAAACTGTTTTGGGATTTTGGGAAAGCAAGAACACAGCCCAGTCACTGATGTATTAAAAATACCAATCCAAGAGGAAAGAAAATGAACAGCACAGAAGCAGCTTTGTTGATCTTAATGCGATAGTGGATTTTTGATTCCGATAAAATATTCCACAAGTTGGCAACATTCCTTCTCTGGGGCAAATCAAAAATTTTCATCTGGAAGTGCTATTTCTAATCTGTAAATCCTCCCCCACCCGTTTTTGAATTCAGTATCTGGTCTCATACCAAGTGCTGACACAGACTCCACCCAGGACAAATTGTGTATTTATCAGCCTTGTCTCTGAGAGTTCCTTGCTCCTCAGAAAGCATGGTTAACTTCCAGGAATCCTCCTGGTCAGCAGCCTTGGAGCACAGAACAAGCACATACCTGTTGATCAGCTACTTGAGTGTGGCAAGGAAACCCTTTGATTAATTTAATTATGAGAACTTGCAGTTACTGATTACAGTGAGCTTTTCTCGAAAGAGGGTTGAGCTGCTTCTCTTGATGCCAGAATGATTTTGCTTTAGAGCCCGCAATTTTTACTTACAAGGAAGTTTTTTGCCATTACCTTTTCCTCTCCTGGCAAATCAGTTTCCTCCTGTGCATCTTCACTGCTCTTCTCACTGCGCTCCAAGGCATCCAAGAGCCCAACACATTTTCTTCGGGGTGAGACAAACTCTTGTTCATATTCCACACACAGGCTGGGTGCTCCATCTCCATTTATGGCCGCCACAGCAGAACACAGATGACAAATTACATTCCACACTCTCTCCTGCATTTCCTTTGATTTAGTGATAGCTCCCAGTCTTACGAAGCAATCCAGAAATGTGTGTTGGCGTATTAAATAATCTTCCACCTCTTGCAAAAATGCATTAGATAATTTCATAAGACTGCTTTTACAAATCACTTCTAAAATTGCTCACGCATTTGTTACCACAACCTGGCAGATTGCTCTTAATAACTTCTCCTTAAGTGATGGTCACATTTAACCTCAAAATGGCTTAGGATCAATGGGAAAAAATCTTACCACAGCAGCTGTCTCTGTTCAATTATTTTAAATTTATGGGTTTTCCCAGAACTGAGTTCCAGAGTTTTTGAGATATTTTCGTACAAAACGTGATTTATTATTTTTAAACAGAGCAGGTTTTTAAAGCCTACAATTCTCACAGTATCAATACTCATAAGACACAGTCACCAAGGCCCCAAATTACATATTCTCACCAGTTAGAATCCAGGTTTTAAATATAAGAATTTTGAGCTGTAAGTAGGGTTAAATTAGTATCAACTTGATATTTCTGTAAGGCATTACCTTCAAAATGTATTTCCACTACTTTGTGAAATTACTTTAACAGTCAGTTACTAAGGAACGTCACTATTTTGAGAAGAATGGGAGTATATTATGATCACTGTGACTACAGGCGAGTTTGATGTTACAGCTGATGCAATGCAAGTGAAAATCTCTATAAAACAGGCAATGCAGCCTCTTCCCTACTCCTCCAGTCACACATTCCAGCCCATCCTTTGAGATGGAGCTTCCATCCAGTCAAGTGGATGGAAGGTCAACTGGTTCAGCAAAGCTCAGCTGCTCAATCTGCAGCTGCACAAAAGATGGACTCAAATCAAAGGAAGGAGCAAAAAGTGCACAGTTGGAAACTGAGAGGGAGAAAAACATGGTGGCCAAAGTAATCCCTTTCCATGACAATCAGCAATCACACTGGCTTAAATGTGAAGTGAAATCACCCTCACACTCACTCATAACTGGTTGGGAACCACAGCTTTAAACAAACTTCACTGTTCTGCTCCAAACCAGCAAACAGTCTAGAGTGTTGAAATAATATCTGACATGAGAAATGTTTTATTCTTTGGCATAAGCTACCCACAAAATTTTAAATATTGCTTTGTTCCCACATCCTTTTTACTGAGTAAGAGTCATTTATACAGCAGGATGGAAGAAAGACATATGCTAGGCAGAAAGGGACTTCCAGTTCTTATTTTCAAAACTGTCTGTGATGCTCCACCAAAAACTCTTCCTGTTCTGTGGGACACTTCCACCAGCCACATCTGCCTCTTTTCTCTGCAACTCCTTGCTTTCTCTCCCATTTCAGTTTCTAGCCTCTTGAGCCTCCTTTTTAAGGTTCAGCTTAAAACAAAAGGGTGTATCTTTGAGGACCCAAACATACCTTTACTCTTCCTCTTCAAACTGGGAACGTGGTCATCCAGGTTTTTGGCTTTTTTCAGGGAGAGGATCTGCTCAGATGAAGTAGATGGTGCTGCCTTGCTTTCACTTAGGGAACCAGTACGGCCAGGAGGGCCCTGAGGCAGGGGTGGGGGCATCTGCAAGCAGTTTACAAAGCATCACAACAGGCAAAGGCCACTTTTCCACTCCATCTGTGACCAAAAATCTCAGCAACAATCCAAAGACACCTCTTTTTCCCCAAATAACTTTTGGTAGAAAGATTGTTACGCGCTCTGGGTTTATGTGATTTTGAAGAAAGGATTAAACAGCTCAGGAGTGACACAGCTGAAGAGAAGTAAGCAGGCTTAACTCGAAGTGACCTGGTACCAGAAAAAGGATCATGACCTGCTAAAGAACAATCACTTCCTAATGCTCTCCCTGCAACAACAGCTCCTTCTGACAAAGCACATCAGGTTGTGGTTTTGATTTATCATGAAACTCTCACTCATGATCAGAAAAGATCATCAAGTCCCGCAGCATCATCCATCTGTAACTAATTAGTCTGAACGATCTGCATTTGGCTAAAGCATCTTCCAGGAAGTCATCCAAGTCTGTGTATTAAATTTTAAGTGGTTATTTTAATCTTTTGGGGAGCAAAGAATTTCCCATTCTGGCTTCCAGCCCACTTCTTGCTACGACTTTCCACAGTGAATTAGGAAGCCTTTTTACAGTACTACTTTTTAAATCAAGGAACTGTTAGAGACAACATCAGCTTCTTAATGCTAAGAGAGAAGCTGTATTAGTAAAGATGACCCAGTGATGAACTGCAATAACAACTGATGGTTTGTATTACTCTCTACTACAAGTTAGCTTCTATTTAAATTTTAGGGTATGAACCTTCCACACACGTAACTTCTCACTGAGGCAGAAAGCTTCTGGATGCCAATATCAGTTCCAGGATTTGTGTACCAGCCAATAAACACATGTTTATTTAGGAGGAACTGGAAGAGGAAGTTATTTTTGTGATCTAACCTAATGAGTTGCTCAGCATAAGAACAACATCCTGTCCCAGATCACTTTTGGAGAAAGATGAGGCGTCTCTCCTTTCCAGTAAATCTTCCAGTGTTTAGAACTGACAAGTGACTCTGTGCTGGGCAGGCTTCTGAGGAGCAGGGAGCTGGACTCTGATCCTTATCTGTCCCTTCCAGTTTGAGATCTTCTGTGATTCTCTCACATCTCTCACCTAGCTTAGCATTCCCAGTTTCCAACACTATTCAGGAAAGTTGTTTACTTTGTGGGTTTTTTTTAAAGACACTTACAATTTCTTGAGCAACACGGAAGAAGAGGGAGACACTTCTGACCGCGTGCCCGAAGTTGTCATAAACATTCACGTAGGGACGGACCCACGAAGGCAGTTTGCCTCTGACATCACCAGTTGTGAACCTGTGCAGGATGGGAAAACCTGAGAATTATTTGCCAGGTTGGGCCAAATTAATTAAACAAACCCTAGATCAGTATCCAAAAGGACAAGGGAGGAGCAGCAACACAAAGACAAACAGTTCAGTAAATATAATGTGGTGATGCCTTCACTCAGGAGAAAGGGGCTTTGCTGATACCACGTTCTATCAATTAAACTCCTGTTGCCTATAATATAGGTATTATACTAATTAGCATTACAGAAGTTGATATTAATGCAGTATAATGTTAATACAGGATATGAACATAAATAGTATTGTTTCAGTAATATAATCTGTTCTCATTTCCACCCTCCTCTCAAAACACTGCAGTGCTGCTGACTGCCATCTCAAATGAAAGATGGAGAAAATGCAAGACCATAAGTTGTTGTCACATAATTTCCTGTGGTATTACAAATACGAATTTTAAAAATTGGCTTATTTTCTATTAAAACCATTAATCTCGTTCTGCAGCTCCAAGACTACATAGCCGGGGAGCAAAAGACAACAATCTAGGAACCTTAGGTAGTGCAATATTTATATAACCTGTTATGTAAATTAATTTCATTATTATGAACTGTAGCCTTTTCCAAACAGCAACATCAGTTGTTGCTGTTTGAACATTTAGGGAAGCCAGAATGGGAAATTCTTTGCTCCCAAAAAGATTAAAATACCTATGCTGGGATATAAAGCTGTTGATGTTGTTGACGGCCCGTCCCTGGAAGTGTTCAAAGCCAGGTTGGGCTTGGGGTAACCTGGTCTGGTGGAAGGTGTCTCTGCCCGTGGCAGGGGGTTAGAATGAGATGAGCTTTAAGGTTCCTTCCAACCCCAAATATTCTGGGATTCAGGGAGCCAAGGTTTACCTGTGGTCACACAGGAAGATGGCCCCGTAGTCCTGGCGGTGCCTGATGACCCGGCCGATGGCCTGGTTGACAGCCCGGGACGCCTGCTGACTGTACCACTCACGCCCAGACAGGTACTGCAAGAGGTGGGATGCACAATTAATATTATTTACCAGGTAAAATGTATTCTCTGTATTACCATATTAATGGTAATTAAGTAATAATTAATATTATTACCAGTAAAATGTATTCTCTGTGCTGTACAGTCACTATTTTTTTTTTCCTAAAGAAATAAAAAGTACAGAACAGCTGTTTGACAAAT
Organism: Mystacornis crossleyi; assembly: GCA_013400655.1. Taxonomy (NCBI): domain Eukaryota; kingdom Metazoa; phylum Chordata; class Aves; order Passeriformes; family Timaliidae; genus Mystacornis; species Mystacornis crossleyi. The sequence goes on along the minus strand of VYZQ01065168.1, from coordinate 23,715 downwards.
ACCTCTGATACTGTCTGAGATACGGACAAATCTCAAAGAGCTGAGGAAAACCAAACACAGGTGGACTCAAAAGTCACACCTGATACAGAGAGCACAGAAAACTCAAGCAGCAATGCCCAGCTTGAGAGGCTGTTTCCTATATGGTGCACTCAGAGCCGTGGCAGTACAACAGACTCACCATATTTAGGACCTGCAGAACAGACTAAACATCATTCATTCTTGTGCCTCAAGCAATAGGAAACCAAACCCAAACACCCCAACACACACAACCACACTTCCAAAACAGTAATTCCCAAACCAGCCAGCACAGGCCATTCTTCCTGTCCATGCTGTCTCTGGATGAAATACATCCATCAGAATGAGAGATGGATAACATACATACAAAGATTTTTGACCTTTTTTTGGGCCTATATTTAAGACTGCCAGAATTTGGAACCCTCAACACTATTAAAGAAAGGTGGCTGTATTTGTGACAAATTCCCATGGGTGTTTGAATTTTTGATATTCATGGTCCCATGTGGCTGAGGATAACAAAATCCAAAACCCACTGGGACAAGAGGGAGAACCAATGACACAAACATGCAAACAACCAGGAGTGAGAAGCTGCCCCGTCTTACCTGAGCACCTGCACCACTTCTCCTCATCTCATCCAGGAATTGCATCTTTAAAATGACTCTGGGCTCCATACGAGGGGGAAATGGAAGCCCAGTAATGATGACTCCTCGTCCATTTATGTCTGCGAAGTCCAAGCCTTCACTGGCCTGCAGGGACAGTTTTCCACCGTCAACAGGGTTTGAAGTGACATTTCAGAGTGATTTGGCAGTTGCTAGCCCTTTTCCTCCATTCAGTTAATTCCCTGGCCAAGTGCGGTTTATCAATTGTTTCAATGAATAGTTCCAACTAGATTTTTTTTTATTACCAGGAGTTTAAAATTGGCTTTTTCCTCTGCCAAAGCAAAGCTCAGCCAACCCTGTTAATGACTGTCTTGCTCCTGGGTAAATGGAACAGCTGTATTGAGAACATGTCAACACCTTTGTTTAAACCTTCCACACCCTGAGCTGTTGACAAGACATAAGAACACAGCAAGCCTTCTCTGACAGTAAAAATTAACAGAATCATTTCAAAGCAGTAACAGAAAGCCATCAGATTCACCAGACTATAGTGCCATGTCCAGCAGCTGTGCTGTTGACATCCCATCAAGTATTTGTCACTCATGTCCCCTGTACGTGCTCACTGTGCTGGCAAATCACTTTGCAAAATTAACAGAGTTGAACTGACTGAAAAATAATTAGGGGGGGAAAAAAAAAAAGATGTTTTGTTTTTCAGCTGAATCAATTCTCCAGATCTCAGCTACAAGACTTGAGAGAGCTGTCTTTTCTTCACTCCAACAGCATCTTTGGAGACTGGGACCAAAGGTTCAAAAGAAGTTGGATCTTCTCCTGGTACACAGTAAACAGCAACAAAAAGGCTCTAAGTGTAATTTCACAAATATTTCCACTGATAGACATAAGTTAATTTATCAGCAGTGGAAGATGCAAGGGAAAAGCCATCAAATGTGTCCAGAGAACATGAAGTTAATGAAGCAAGTGTTTTGAAGCTAAGCATTATGTTTGGTTTGCAGCAGTGTTGTTTTAACTTGTTTGATTACAGTTCTCCAGAACAGCTGCTCTCATCCAATGGGTTCTGTTTTCAGTCAACAGCCAACATGATATGCAAGGATGATTCTCATCCACTTCAGAGAAATCAAAATCTGTCCCTTTAATAAAAACAGGAGTGAATCACACAGAGACGTGATCTAATTTTGAAAAAGCTTCAGAGCATTTTTTCCCCCACATATAACTACAGTCAAACAGAAATGTATTGAAATCCAGAATGAAGTGGGTTTTTTCTATCAATTACATAATCTGATCTCAGATGAAACAAACTCTCAGTTACATTACCTTGCCCCGACACACTGCCAAAAATGCAGCTCCATTGGACTTAGGACAGGTGACTTTATCATAGTAGGCGTCAATAACCTAAAATAAAAAGAAGTTTAAGCAAAAGAAGGAATGGTATTATCCTGTACTAACTAAATTTGACTTGTACCCTTAGATCTAAACTGTGATTAATATGGCTTAGTGTAATTGTCTATACTTTTAACTAACTGCAAATGGGGGAAGCTGTTTTCTCAGCAAAATCTTTGTATCGCTGTGAAATCCAGAACACATCTGGGTAAGCATAAAAAAATTCATGTCAGATATTCTGATGAGAAGATGGACCATCCTGTGTTTCTGCAGATCCTTAAGTAAAATAGACAAAACAGGAAAGCAATTCTCAGATCTTATTTATTCTAAGAAGCAAACAGAATGGCTGTAAATAAACAGGATGACACTGCACAAATCTTTAACATCCAAAGCAGGATGAGCTGGGAGGAAAAGTCCTGCAGAACATTCACAAACGCTGACTACTGAAGTGACAGCTTTCCACCAGCTCGATTACTCAGCACTTGTGTATGTCAGCTGCTGTTACATCACCAGATTCAAATGAAGACTTGAATCCTGCATGGCCAGACAAGAGAGGAAAGGAAGGATGCACAGGAAAACTACACTTCAAAGAAGCTCTCAGAGAGTTTTACTTTCACCCTAGGCCAAAAACTTGGGTGCTTCATACCCAAAACACACCTTAGAGAAGGTCATTAAACATAAAAACTGTTTCTGAAAATCATAGAAGTATGTAGTGCAAATAATCAACCTCTGAAAAGCTTCCTTTGTTCCTGGGTTCCACAAACATTGGCTTCACTTCCTCTATCCTTTTGGCAAAATCATGCTCCTGTTAAACAGAGAAGGAACAGGAGAGAAATGCCAAGTGAGCACACACCCCAAGAACAGAAACACTCAGAAATGGTCGCTGCACTTCCCCACCACTGCCTGTTCCTCTCTTGCCAAACACGGGAAGAGATGGAAGCAGACACATGCAATCCTAGGAGCACTGACAGTGGTTCCCTGCAGCTGGTGCACCTCAGACATCGGGCAGATGGGGGAGTTCCAGCACTCACCTCCCAGTCCCACTCCACAACACGGAACCTCTGCCCCTGCCTTTTCAAGGAGCATTTAAACCACAACTGTTCTGGCAAATCTCACCAGGGACATTTGACTCACGAGCACAGAAGTACCAAAAGTTGCAGTTGCAATGGTTAAAAATTAAAAATAAAGGAGAAATGCCCATATTGGGATTTTTTTCCCCAAGGGTTGGAACACAGAGACCAATTCTAAATCAGAGGTTTAATAAAGAGAAGTCTGGTGAACTAAATAAAATGTGACATCAGATGGAATAGTATATTAAGATTCTTTTGGGTTTGGTTTCTACAGCACTGCACTTCAGTGTATTGTGATCAAAATAAAAGCAGCCCAACCTGGGATTTTACTTTCCAGATTTTATAATTTACTTATTAACAAAGAATTTTCGGGAAGATCCCAGAATGTTTTGGGTTGGAAGGGACTTTATTAATCATCCAGTTCCAAGCCTCTGCCATGAGCAGGGACATTTCTACTAGAAGGTTTTTAGTAACATGGTTAAATGGAATAACTACAAACTGTCTGATGAGTGTAACCAAACCACCTAATAAAGGCAGAGCAATGAACATACCCTCCAGTATTCCAGGCTCTTATCCATGACAGGATACGATGGGAAGAACACCAACAGCCCGTGTGGCACAACGCGCACGAGGTTACCTGCACAGAGAGAAGACAAGGGTGCAGCTGAGGGCATTTTCACCCTGGGATGGAGAACATGGATTGCAGAGGAAAAACAACAGCGTGGCCTCCTTCCAAAATACTTTCTACTTTCTTGACATGAATGTTTGTGTATTAGAAGTTGTTTCATTTCTTAAAATCATTTGATAATCTCGTCAAGGTGTAAGCTTTAATACAGAAGCCTAACTAGCTCTCTAAAGGGTAGTGCTACAAGAAAAAAAGACATTATCAGCCACACCAAGCCCTGCCGATGAAAGGGACAAAAGGACAAAACACACGTTTCCCAGCAGGATATAGTTCTAGATCATTTTCTCCACTTCTTGTCCACTGCAGTCTACACAGCCAAAGCAATGGATTAGGCACCATCATATTGCTTTTGAGTTTTCTAGTCAATTAATAAACAATTTACTGAGAAAAACCCACTACTTTGTGAAAGCATTTTCTTAATTTCACCTTTTAGGCCAAGTTAAACACCTCAGAGAATTGCTTTCATTTCTTCTCCATGTCCTTCAAACATTTCTAGATTTAACAGACTCTTTTCAACTGTGTCAGCCAAGCTACACAAATGCTCTTCTTTTATTCTGTTCTTACGTGTTACAACTCTAAAATTCTGTTATATTTACAAAACATTGCCAAAACAATAAAGGCTGATTTCAGGCAGGCTTGACACAGTTTAAAATACCACAAGAAATTGCACTGATTTCCAGTGATCCTCAATTGCTCTGCAACAAATCATCCAGAGCTGCATCATCTCTGGCTATTGATTTCCTAGCTTCACTTTCTGACTGTGCTTAGGAACCCCATTTTTGACCCAAACACAAACTCCTGACAATAAAAATGAAGTCCTGACTTGGAAATATTAAGGGACTTATTTTTGTGTGCTTTTACAGCAGTCAGCTGCCTGAGCAAGCAGAAGCACAGAAAACCAGACAGCACTGAAACAGGTAAAGGATTGTAGTGCATTTCTTATTCCATCCTCTTTAGTATTGCTTTTTCTAGATTTCCAAAAATCCTGGGCATTAACCCATTTCTGAAATCCACACACTTCACTTACCAATTGTTTTCCCCAAAGAAGATAAATAATCCTCTGAAAACCTACAAAGAAGAAAAATCAAGTAACACTACTGCATTTCCTTTTCTATGTTTTCCATACACACTGACTTCCTTTGATATTCATCTAAAACAGCATTTCCAGGCTCCCAATTGCTCTCCCTCGGTGACAAGCACCAACACCAAGGGCAAGGATTAGTAATACTTCACAACACTTTATTAATAGTATGAAATAATCATACGGATAGCACTGAAGGTGATCAATACTTCCAAATGCACGGGTAGAAATGGGCAGCCATGTGAGTTTTATTATTAATAGTAACAAGATATATGCGAGAGTTCTGCCAGAAAACTGCCTGGCAGCACTGCCAAGCCTGACTAACGTTACAATGATTTAAAATTATAATTGAATAGGTGTGGTGTTGCTGCAGGGCAAGATGGGTGGATTTGGTTACTATGGTTACTATTTAACCACTTTTGCTTTGGCTGAGGAAGTCCTGCTCTCCAATGAGCCACATTTATGTTCTTCCAGACCTGACTGAAAACTCACCTGTTCTCTCATGCCTTCACGTTCCTTTTAGTGCCCTGTAGGTTTGTGCAGTGTTTGCCCAGAAAATTTGTATATGCAGGGAAAAAACCTAACACATCTGCCTTTGTAAGACCTACAGATGCCAGTATCGACACACAGACGTTGTCAAAACACAGCGAACACCGTGAATCATTTTCCTTCAAAAAAGCCCCATGTTCTAAAGCCCTGGAGGAGTGGAATCCCCAACCCTCCTTCTTTAAAAGACAGTATCTTCAACAGAAATACTGTGAAATGGCACTTTAAAATTCTGAAAATGACAGATCCAGTCTGAGGGTTTTCCAGATTACTATTTCTCTGTAAAAAATCCATTACAATTGCTGAGTCCCTTTCCAGTTCTGTGGAACAGTTGGCCTTTGCTGACAGCAGAAGCACTGCCAGCTCTGAACACCGGATAGACAGAGGCAAAGTGATGGAAGACCAGAGAAGAGCAGTAAGAATGACGATGAAAGGCTTGACAAATATTTGGATATGTTTTCCTTAAGTAGGCAACCCAGAGGTGAAAGAGAGGCTGGGCATGGTGACAAGCTTTAAATACAAAAATAGTTATTGCAAAGGCCAGACATGTTTCAAGCCAATTAAGCCTTCAGCAAAAAAAAATTTGGATGGGGTTCAGTGCAGCTCCTGGGGGATGGCTGTGGGCGCAGGTCCCAGCTAGGGCTGGTCAGGGTCATCAAGCACTATCATGCCTTGGTATTTGATCCCTTCCAGTCCTCCAGCTCTAAATTTTCAGTAGTAGTGGTTAAAGGGTGTTGTTATTCAGCATTTATCCAAAAAAACCTCTAGAGATCCCTTACTTCACTAGCATACTCCTTTTAACAGAATCCAGTATGTTGGAACCCAAAACTTCAAAGCAGGATTCCCCCTGGAAGTTCATTACCTTCTTTCGTAGGTGGAAGTAAGGACAGTTCCATCAGGCCCCTTGGGAATGATGCCAACCCAGAGCTGGTGTTTATCGATTACATGAGGATTCTCCAGGCAAACAGGAAAAGGGCTGGAGGAAAAAGAAGATTATCCCAGTCATACCCATTACATGATTCCCTACCAGTTCCAGAACCACAGAATCACAGAATGGTTTGGTTGGAAGGAACCTTAAAGCTCATCTCGTTCCACCCCTCTGCCCTTTCCACTATCCCAGGCTGCTCCAAGCCCCATCCACCCTGGCCTGGGACACTTCCAGGGGTGGGGCAGCCACAGCTTCTCTGGGCAAACAGGATACCTTAAAATCCTGAGATAAAACCTAAATCCATGAGAGCAGAGGGTGCATTTGTCAGGAATGGCAGTGTTCCCACATCCAGGTACTCACATCTGCATTTCCATTGTAAAGGATGAGAGGGGGGAGAGCGTCCCGCTCGTGAGGATGATTGTCCTGACTCCCTGTCGAACGAGCTCGTGCATGCTGTACCCAGGGCTGAAACACCAATAGCTTAAAGTCTTCCCTGCAGTAAATAAAGAGAAAACACTAAGAAGCCACTCAAAGTGGAAAAATTAGACCATGACCAGCATAGGGCACATTGTGCCTGAACTTCTGAGAGTAAACCAGGCAGCATCCAAAGTTAACGTTCCAGATGTATGGTATGTCCTGCTTTGGTTCCTCCCAGATTTAATGACTTTTAATTAAAACATCATTGCTCCCTCATAATATAATAAGAGAGTATCTTCACCCTTGCACTTGCTTGAAAAATGAGCCCCTTCTCTATGAGTAATTTCCTAAAAATCTATATAGGTTATAAATCTTTCAACTTATCTTCCCACTTTCCCCACAGTCAACTGCCAAACCTTTCAAGTTCTGCTCAAATCTTTTGTGGGATGTGAAGACACACACATATATATATATATGTATATATGTATATATACACACGCACACACATATATTTTAGTATGTGATTCTGAAAATAAGTAAGTTATCAACAGAAAGATTATTAAGAAAAATAAATCAATCACATCAGTCAATTCTTTCATTGCTCAGCTTGAGGTTGCTGAAAACTTTGCATCAGCTTCTCAGAGACACAGGCACAAGGGAATGAAAACAACATCCATGTCGAGAACAAGAGCAGCCAAAGAAAACATCTGCTTTTGTTTCTGATTCTGCTTTGCATGATTAGTTTCAGTAATAAAAAGAAATACCTGTCATCCAAGTGTCATGTGCATGTCTTTTAAGTTTACACTTTTCAATCAAAGCCTGCATTTCCTAAAGAAAAAGCCAACGTTTTCAGGAAATCCCCACTAATATCTGCCCAGTGAGTCACTTACTGCTTTGAATTACAACTGAACATTTACTCTTAACTGAAGTTTTACCCTTCCATCTCATTTGGACAAATCCATACAGACAATGTCCAAATTCTAGAAGACTCATAGTCCAAAACTTAGCAAATTCTGCTGTCCTGGTTTGGACAGGTGTCTGCTAAGGAAGGCAGGAGTCCCCCTCCCACCCTGGAATGGAAAAATATAACCCACTTCCTCCTGAACTATTATAGTTTTGAAAATGAGGGGCTTTCAGGCAAACATATAAGAAATAGGAATAACAGGTCTTTACTTATATATATTATATATATGTATAACAAGGCAAAGCAAAAAAAACAACAATAACTGAGGCAGTAACAAGTAATAGGAATCAGACCGCAGTGACGGCTGTTGGGGCTGTCCAGGCACTCTCCCTTTTGCTGCAGCGATGGCCGGAGCTGGCAGCGGTGCTCTGGAGCGAGGTCGGGGAGCACGGTGTGGGGGGAAGCTTAACTTGCCCAAGCCGGGAAGGGATGGGAGGAAATTTCAGCAGCCCCTGGGCAGCCGGTCCTGGTGCTTTAGCAGGATTCCCTGGGAGC